>JAUIMM010003688.1:12500-46281 GCA_031769625.1 Taudactylus pleione
TTGTATATTCTATATATAACCAGAATGTGCTGTTACTGCACTAACAACTTGTCATGTGTCCCATCCTCATCGCACATCAACACAAGTGTCACGTACACACTCGCTCAGAGACATTATATACACACATTATATATACACACACTCAGGGTCATTATATACACACATTATATATACACACACTCAGGGTCATTATATACACACATTATATATACACACACTCAGGGTCATTATATACACACATTATATATACACACACTCAGGGTCATTATATACACACATTATATATACACACACTCAGGGTCATTATATACACACATTATATATACACACACTCAGGGTCATTATATATACATATTATATATACACACACTCAGGGTCATTATATACACACATTGTATATACACACTCAGACATTATATATACATATTATATATACATACACTCAGAGACATTATACTGTATACACATACTCGGTTACATTATATACAAATAGACACAGTGACATTATATACATACACTCAGAGACATTATATACACACACTCAGAGACATTATATACACACACTCAGAGACATTATACTGTATACACACACTCGGATACATTATATACAAATAGACACAGTGACATTATATACATACACTCAGAGACATTATATACACACACTCAGAGACATTATATACACACACTCAGAGACATTATACTGTATACACACACTCGGATACATTATATACAAATAGACACAGTGACATTATATACATACACTCAGAGACATTATATACACACACTCAGAGACATTATATACATACACTCAGAGACATTATACTGTATACACACACTCGGATACATTATATACAAATAGACAGTGACATTATATACATACACTCAGAGACATTATATACACACACTCGGATACATTATATACAAATAGACAGTGACATTATATACATACACTCAGAGACATTATATACACACACTCGGATACATTATATACAAATAGACAGTGACATTATATACATACACTCAGAGACATTATATACACATACTCGGATACATTATATACAAATAGACAGTGACATTATATACATACACTCAGAGACATTATATACACACACTCAGAGACATTATATACACACACTCGGATACATTATATACAAATAGACAGTGACATTATATACACACACTCGGATACATTATATACAAATAGACAGTGACATTATATACATACACTCAGAGACATTATATACATACACTCAGAGACAATATATACACACACTCAGAGACATTATATACACACACTCGGATACATTATATACAAATAGACAGTGACATTATATACACACACTCAGAGCCATTATATACAAATAGACAGTGACATTATATACACACACAGAGACATTATATACAAATAGATCAGTGACATTATATACATACACTCAGAGACATTATACTGTATACACATACTCGGTTACATTATATACAAATAGACACAGTGACATTATATACATACACTCAGTGACATTATACTGTATACACACACTCAGAGACATTATACTGTATACACTCAGTGACATTATACTGTACACACACACTCAGTGACATTATACTGTATACACTCAGTGACATTATACTGTATACACACACTCAGAGACATTATACTGTATACACTCAGTGACATTATACTGTACACACACACTCAGTGACATTATACTGTATACACTCAGAGACATTATATACAAATACACTCAGAGACATTATACTGTACACACTCAGAGACATTATACTGTATACACACACTCAGAGACATTATACTGTATACACTCAGAGACATTATACTGTACACACTCAGAGACATTATACTGTACACACACACTCAGTGACATTATACTGTATACACTCAGTGACATTATACTGTACACACACACTCAGTGACATTATACTGTATACACACACACAGTGACATTAGAGCACTCATTGTTTCCAGCTCAGACAACATGCGATGCCATTTGCCCCATGGAGTTAGAGGCCTCCTTTCCAGGACATCTTGTGCTGCTGTGCTCATGGGACAGAAACCCTCTAGGACGGCTGTGAGATGGGGTACATTTAGGGGTGGGGGTGCTGAGAAATGTGTCATCCCCAGCATGCTGAGTGTAGGGTTTCTGTCTGTGGAAGAGAGTGGAACACCTCTAGGACGGGGTATATTGGACATTAGTAAATGAACAGATCCACAAATAGAGCAAGAGGAGGTGGTGACTTTTCATCTACAGTTTCTATAAATCCTATACGATTAGATCCCTAGTACTCCATCCATATAGACTGTATACGTCAGCTTAGATCCCTAGTACTCCATCCATATAGACTGTATACGTCAGCTTAGATCCCTAGTACTCCATCCATATAGACTGTATACGTCAGCTTAGATCCCTAGTACTCCATCCATATAGACTGTATACGTCAGCTTAGATCCCTAGTACTCCATATAGACTGTATACGTCAGCTTAGATCCCTAGTACTCCATCCATATAGACTGTACACGTCAGCTTAGATCCCTAGTACTCCATCCATATAGACTGTATACGTCAGCTTAGATCCCTAGTACTCCATCCATATAGACTGTACACGTCAGCTTAGCTCCATCCATATAGACTGTACACGTCAGCTTAGATCCCTAGTACTCCATCCATATAGACTGTACACGTCAGCTTAGATCCCTAGTACTCCATCCATATAGACTGTACACATCAGCTTAGATCCCTAGTACTCCATCCATATAGACTGTACACATCAGCTTAGATCCCTAGTACTCCATCCATATAGACTGTACACATCAGCTTAGATCCCTAGTACTCCATCCATATAGACTGTACACATCAGCTTAGATCCCTAGTACTCCATCCATATAGACTGTACACATCAGCTTAGATCCCTAGTACTCCATCCATATAGACTGTACACATCAGCTTAGATCCCTAGTACTCCATCCATATAGACTGTACACATCAGCTTAGATCCCTAGTACTCCATCCATATAGACTGTACACATCAGCTTAGATCCCTAGTAATCCATCCATATAGACTGTACACATCAGCTTAGATCCCTAGTACTCCATCCATATAGACTGTACACATCAGCTTAGATCCCTAGTACTCCATCCATATAGACTGTACACATCAGCTTAGATCCCTAGTACTCCATCCATATAGACTGTACACATCAGCTTAGATCCCTAGTACTCCATCCATATAGACTGTACACATCAGCTTAGATCCCTAGTACTCCATCCATATAGACTGTACACATCAGCTTAGATCCCTAGTACTCCATCCATATAGACTGTACACATCAGCTTAGATCCCTAGTACTCCATCCATATAGACTGTACACATCAGCTTAGATCCCTAGTACTCCATCCATATAGACTGTACACATCAGCTTAGATCCCTAGTACTCCATCCATATAGACTGTACACATCAGCTTAGATCCCTAGTACTCCATCCATATAGACTGTACACATCAGCTTAGATCCCTAGTACTCCATCCATATAGACTGTACACATCAGCTTAGATCCCTAGTACTCCATCCATATAGACTGTACACATCAGCTTAGATCGCTAGTACTCCATATAGACTGTATACGTCAGCTTAGATCCCTAGTACTCCATCCATATAGACTGTACACATCAGTTTAGATCACTAGTACTCCATATAGACTGTATACGTCAGCTTAGATCCCTAGTACTCCATATAGACTGTATACGTCAGCTTAGATCCCTAGTACTCCATATAGACTGTACACTGAATATAGTCACAATTCAAAGCATTTGTCCATCCATTGATCATTTCCATCTTTTCCATGTTTCTTCTCACAGGTCCAGCCCTTACTCTCATCATGCCTTTCGGAAACACCCACAACAACTACAAGCTGAACTTCTCAGCAGAGGAGGAATATCCAGACCTCAGCAAACATAACAACCATATGGCCAAGGCTCTGACTCCTGACATCTACAAGAAGCTCAGAGACAAGCAGACACCAAGTGGCTTCACCCTTGATGATATCATCCAGACCGGAGTGGACAACCCAGGTAAGTTATATAGGACAGATACATCATTGTGCTATGTCATGAAGTTGATGTGGTTGAGCATAAGGCTGGAAGCTGTCGGCTGGACAGGGCATTACTTTAGACTCTGTTGGTTGGATGAGGCATTAAATTGGACAGATTAGGTTGACTATTATCTGCCTGTGACTGCTGGCAATTCTACTGTATAGATATATAAGGATTGCCTTTCAATACTTTCGCCCAATTAATCCTGGTATAGAGAAGATCAATTTTGACTTCTTCAGATGGAATTATTACTGTATTTATTTATATATTTAGATTATACTATAAATGACCAAAGTTTAGGTGTAATTGTTTTGGCACCAATATTTTAATGAGTATATTAATAAAATTGATGTTTTAGAAGCAACTAATCATTTTCACACATTATACATATTAGAGAATACAAGAGTGCCACAAAAGGGAGTCTTATTGGCCTGACTGTGCAGGAAACATTTTTCCCTTTTCAGATTACTTTGGACACTGGACCAGGCTCTGTTGGCTGCACAGGGCATTAGGCTGGCTGGATATAGCTTGGACACTGTTGAATGGATGAGGCACTGGGCTGGGCTCTGTGGGCTGGACAGGGCATTAGGTTTGGCTGTTAGTTGGATGGTATTAGGCTGGATATACTACCTTGGTCACTGTTGGATGGATGGGCCAGGCTCTGTTGTATGGACAGGGCATTTGGTTAAGTTCTTTTGGTTGGATGGGGCATTAGGCTAGATAGAGTAGCTTTGGCACTGTTAGATTGATGGGGCATTGGGCCAGGCTCTGTTGGTTGGATGGGGCACAAGGCTAGATAAGATTTGCTTTGGCACTGTTAAGATTGATGGGGCACTGGGCCAGGCTCTGTTGGTTGGATGGGGCATTAGGCTTGATAGATTAGCTTGGGCACTGTTGGTTAACAGGGTACTGGGCCTGGCTCTGTTAGATGACAGGCTTGAGAAATAAAAGAAAAAGTCAGGTTAACCACAAGGCTTAAATGAATGTATTGAACCATCTCATATAAAACATAAATCACTTTACTAAACAAAAACATAAACACATAATCACACAATGTTTTTCATTATGTACTTTATTTAAGAGCTCTCACCCTCCCCTACACTGTAGAGATGCGATATAATATACTTGTTGTGGATTTACATTCAGACATCTTTGCCACAATAAGCCGTCATTGCACTAGTGTTACACCTATCAGTATGGAAGTCAGATTGAGGTGCCTCCATCACCTTCTAGGTCACCCTTTCATCATGACTGTGGGCTGTGTAGCTGGAGATGAAGAAACCTACGAAGTGTTCAAGGACTTGTTGGACCCAGTCATTGAGGACCGTCACAATGGCTACAAGCCCACCGACAAGCACAAGACTGACCTTAACTTCAGCAACCTTAAGGTAATATAGGGACAGTAGCTAATTGGAGGCTTCATTTGACCTGTGGCATATTATAAAGTAATCTTATACAGTGCTTACTTATAACAGTATATAAAGCTCTACGCAATATCTTGGGAACATGGCAAGCTGGCTGGTCGGCACTCCGTGTAACCATAAAGTGCCCATACAATAGCCGTAGCTGAAATGTTCATAACAGTAACAAAGGGACAGCGGTATTCATGCACAGTAAATTTGGGATCAAATGTAAATCTATTGTGAATTTATTAGCGCTGTCCCATTATTACTATTTATATCTATCTATATATGAAATAATAGTTCTGTATAAAAGTTCCCTAACCTTTACCGTGTTACAATAATGTGTGAGAGATAGAATAGAGCTCATTTCTAGTAACTATTGTGGCTTTATGACTGACGTCTGTAGCTCTGTAACCTGTTGCTTGGTAGAATGTTAGTAGATCATTGGCAGAGATACGGAAACACTTTTCTCTTGGCAGGGAGGTGACGATCTTGACCCAAATTACGTTCTGAGCAGCCGTGTGAGGACTGGACGCAGTATCAAGGGGTACACTCTGCCCCCTCACTGTAGCCGTGGTGAGCGTCGTGCCATTGAGAATCTGTCCATCAAAGGTAAGAAACTTTCCACCCCTGGCAGGTCGTGAGTCCTCACCTGCCCCATACCTGGCCCAAGATGTAGTCCAAAAAGTGGTCAGTGTGAGGTCACCAATATGCCACCTGGTCAGCGGCTCAATCACTGGTTACTGGAGGCTGTCAGTGTGAGGTCACCAATGTGCCACCTGGTCAGCGGCTCAATCACTGGTTACTGGAGGCGTTCAGTGTGAGGTCACCAATGTGCCACCTGATCAGCGGCTCAATCACTGGTTACTGGAGACAGGAATCAGCAATTTCACTTGTTTCATTAAGACTGATTTCAAAGCTTTGTAGAAATGTAGTAAATATAGTCTACCCCAGGTCTCCAATGTGACACTATTCTCCCAGGACATGTTTGTCCTGACATAACAATCATCTGGAAAAGGGATTATTCACAGGACAGGATTGGAGCTGACAAGTGACTATTAGTAGATTGATGCTGGGAAATTACTGTACAGCTAACACCATTTCACCTAATTATTTATAGTGTATAAAGCGGATCTTAGGATCTGGAATCGAAGTGCGAGTTTTTCCTCCTTTATATGTTCTTTCACTTCTTTAATAGTTGGCTTGAAAATAGGTTTTCATTTGTACAATTGTTTATTACACTATATTAGTAAAGATACAATAACATACATACTAAGCAGAATAGGGACTATTGTTATATATGTATGACTAGATGAAGTCACTGTACTGGAAGAGGGAACCCAGATCAGGAGTTCTGAAGCCTCCATGTAGCGCACTGGGTGGTATTAGATGCGATGTAGCACTAAATGCCCCAATCTGGCACATACACCATCATGGAGCCCCTGGTGGTCCCTGACCTTCCAGTGTTATGTGTAAGTTTGTGTCTGTGTGTAGTGTAGATATCAAGTTAATGAGACTTCATCACCCACGTCTCTTCCTCCAGCTCTAAACAGCCTGACAGGAGAATTCAAGGGCAAGTACTACCCCCTGAAGGACATGTCAGACGCTGAGCAGCAGCAGCTGATTGATGACCACTTCCTCTTTGACAAACCAGTGTCTCCACTGCTCCTTGCTGCTGGGATGGCCCGTGACTGGCCTGATGCCCGTGGTATCTGGTACGTGACACTCTCTACAGTACACTGAAGGTTTCTCTACTAGAGGCACTGCTCCAATGTAGGACTTTACACATGAAGAAGAATTAGTTTGTGCAAATTCTAATCAAACATTTCAAGAAAAATAAACTCAATTATAAATGAAATGTGCTACTGTAATTAGACTAATCACTGGTCATCACTGCCTAGTTATCACCAAACACTCTGTACGTGATTACAGCAGCTGGGTGTGTCAAAGGCTCTAGTGCCAGTAGATTAATACCAGGGCTAATGGAACTGGAGCATGTTGGCAGAGTGGAGAAGA
Organism: Taudactylus pleione; assembly: GCA_031769625.1. Taxonomy (NCBI): domain Eukaryota; kingdom Metazoa; phylum Chordata; class Amphibia; order Anura; family Myobatrachidae; genus Taudactylus; species Taudactylus pleione. The sequence continues at coordinate 20,023 of JAUIMM010003688.1, forward strand.
TAGGAGGTGGCACTTAGGTATCTCATCTCCCCTCTGTAGGCATAATGATGACAAGACCTTCTTGGTCTGGGTAAATGAAGAGGACCACCTGAGAGTCATTGCCATGCAGAAGGGTGGCAACATGAAGGAAGTCTTCAAACGTTTCTGTGTCGGTCTGCAGAAGGTAAGATCCATCATTATCGTGCATTACAACCCTCTTCTACAACAGGACACACAACTTTTTAAGACCCCTGTTTTTTACTTCCACAGTTCTGGCCTAGTGTGTTTTGGCCTAAGAACATGTCATTATAATATACTGCATGTGTAACACTTAGTGTTAGTTTTTTATATATTTTGTTCTTTAACAACTCCTGCATACTCCTGAAGTTCTCTTTCTCCGCATTCCCCTATGTAATATATTATTTCTCTTTAATCTACAAAGATTGAGGAGATCTTTAAGGCTGCAGGACATCCTTTCAGTTGGAGCGAGCATCTTGGTTACATCCTGACTTGCCCATCCAACTTGGGTACAGGTCTGAGAGGTGGTGTCCATGTCAAGCTTCCTAACCTCAGCAAACACCCCAAATTTGAAGAGGTTCTGACCAGACTCCGCCTACAAAAGAGAGGCACCGGTGAGTGATTTTAAGTTGATACATTGGGCTAATGTAATAGCCTCTGAGTTTCCGAAGCTGTGGGGATTTAGGAGAGTCTCCCCGTTTGGCAATCATTGTAAAGGCTAAACCAGCTTTGGGAGACTTACATAAAACCCTGCACCGATGGAAACTCAGAGGCTATTACCTTTAGCCCATTATCTGTATGTTCTTGGACTCTGCAAATTCCAGAAGCAGAGATACAACACAGAGCTAAAGGAGACAGAGATAGAAGGAAGAGAATGGCTACAGGTAGAAGCAATCCTGTCCAGTGTTCTTAGCTTTACGTTCCTCTCCCACAGGTGGTGTGGACACTGCTGCAGTTGGAGGCACCTTCGACATTTCCAATGCGGACAGACTGGGATACTCTGAAGTTGACCAAGTCCAAATGGTGGTGGATGGTGTGAAACTGATGATTGAGATGGAGAAGAAGCTGGAGAAGGGGCAGCCCATCGATGACTTGGTCCCAGCACAGAAGTAGAGATCATTGGAGAGACAGAGCCAGACAACACCCCTCAAAGTCACAACAGGAAAGGGGGGAGGGTGGGGAGACCCCATTAAAATCAACAGAGGTTGGAGGACAGGCCATCTTAAAGGGGGGTGATATTAGAGATGGGGAAGATAGACAATGACATAGAAAAGCAATCACCACAAGGGTCAGCTGTAACCTCCATTCCAGTCTCTCCGGTTACCGTACAGGTTCAGATGGTTTCCTTTTATAGAGTTATTATATATTTATTATACAGACACTGACATTTCCCTTCCCCATTTCTTCTGTGACCCCCTGAAGACAATAAAAACAGAATGTGACCTCTGATGTTGTATCATCGTCTCTTCTTGGTATGAAAGAAATCAGCGCTCTGCTAGAGAAGTAAAACGAGGCTCCTAGCAAAGTCCGGACTGTCCCTTACTAAGCTTTTCTTCTGTAAGACTTTCTGCCCTCAACTATAGTTACTGACGGAGAACAAATCACTTTATATAGAAAAGCTATTAGCAACGTTTTACATATGTATGTTTTAGGGATTTGTTGGCAGATGTAGCAGGTTGCCCATATCCACTCTGATGATAATCATTGTTACATTATTAAACGACAATTCTCTGCCACTACCTGATGATTAGAGAACTTGCATTCAGGCAGATAACAGTACATACAGTACACCACCACATCCATACATCGGTACATACAGTACACCACCACATCCATACATCGGTACATACAGTACACCACCACATCCATACATCGGTACATACAGTACACCACCACATCCATACATCGGTACATACAGTACACCACCACATCCATATAGCGGTACATACCACATCCATATAACAGTACATACAGTACACCACCACATCCATATAGCAGTACATACAGTACAACACCACATCCATATAGCAGAACATACAGTACAACACCACATCCATATAACAGTACATACAGTACACCACCACATCCATATATCAGTACATACAGTACACACCACATCCATATAGCAGTACATACAGTACAACACCACATCCATATAGCAGAACATACAGTACAACACCACATCCATATAGCAGAACATACAGTACAACACCACATCCATATAGCAGTACATACAGTACACCACCACATCCATATAGCAGTACACACCACATCCATATAACAGTACATACAGTACACACCACATCCATATATCCCTGCACCACTCTGATAACAACCATTGTTACATTATTAAATGACAATTCTCATCCACTGATGATTAAAGAACTTGCATTCAGGCAGATAACAGTACATACAATACAACACCACATCCATGTAACAGTACACACCACATCCATATAGCAGAACATACAGTACACACCACATCCATATAGCAGTACATACAGTACACCACATCCATATAGCAGAACATACAGTACAACACCACATCCATATAACAGTACATACAGTACACACCACATCCATATAACAGTACATACAGTACAACACCACATCCATATATATGTACATATACAGTAAAACATCACATCCATATATCAGTACATACAGTACACACTACATCCATATATCAGTACATACAGTACACCACCACATCCATATAACAGTACATACAGTACACACTACATCCATATATCAGTACATACAGTACACACCACATCCATATAGCAGTACATACAGTACACCACATCCATATAGCAGAACATACAGTACAACACCACATCCATATAGCAGTACATACAGTACACCACCACATCCATATAACAGTACATACAGTACACACCACATCCATATAACAGTACATACAGTACAACACCACATCCATATATATGTACATACAGTACACACTACATCCATATATCAGTACATACAGTACACCACCACATCCATATAACAGTACATACAGTACACACTACATCCATATATCAGTACATACAGTACACACCACATCCATGTAACAGTACATACAGTAAAACACCACATCCATATAGCAGTACATACAGTACACACCACATCCATATAGCAGTACACACCACATCCATATAACAGTACACACCACATCCATATAACAGTACATACAGTACAACACCACGTCCATATAGCAGTACATACAGTACAACACCACATCCATATAGCAGTACACACTATATCCATATATCAGTACATACAGTACACACCACATCCATATATATGTACATACAGTACACACCACATCCATATATATGTACATATACAGTAAAACATCACATCCATATATCAGTACATACAGTACACACTACATCCATATATCAGTACATACAGTACACACCACATCCATATATATGTACATATACAGTAAAACATCACATCCATATATCAGTACATACAGTACACACTACATCCATATATCAGTACATACAATACAACACCACATCCATGTAACAGTACATACAGTACAACACCACAACCATATAACAGTACATACAGTACACACCACATCCATATAACAGTACATACAGTACACACCACATCCATATAACAGTACATACAGTACACACCACAACCATATAACAGTACATACAGTAGAACACCACATCCATATAACAGTACACACCACATCCATATAATAGTACATACAGTACACACCACATCCATATAACAGTACACACCACATCCATATAATAGTACATACAGTACACACCACAGCCATATAACAGTACATACAGTACACCACAGCCATATATCAGTACATACAGTACACACCACATCCATATAACAGTACATACAGTATACACCACATCCATATAGCAGTACATACAATACACCACCACATCCATATAGCGGTACATACAGTACACACCACATCCATGTAACAGTACATACAGTACACACCACATCCATATAACAGTACATACAGTAGAACACCACATCCATATAACAGTACATACAGTACACCACCACATCCATATAGCAGTACATACAGTACACCACATCCATATATCAGTACATACAGAACACACCACATCCATATAACAGTACATACAGTACGCCACCACATCCATATAACAGTACAACACCACATCCATATATCAGTACATACAGTACACCACCACATCCATATAGCAGTACATACAGTACAACACCACATCCATATATCAGTACATACAGTACACCACCACATCCATATAACAGTAAATACAGTACACCACCACATCCATATAACAGTAAATACAGTACACCACAGCCATATATCAGTACATACAGTACACCACAGCCATATATCAGTACATACAACACCACATCCATATAACAGTAAATACAGTACACACCACAGCCATATAGCAGTACATACAGTACACACCACATCCATATAGCAGTACATACAGTACACCACCACATCCATATAACAGTACACACCACATCCATATAATAGTACATACAGTACACACCACATCCATATAACAGTACATACAGTACACCACCACATCCATATAACAGTACATACAGTACACCACAGCCATATATCAGTACATACAGTACACACCACATCCATATAGCAGTACATACAGTACACACCACATCCATATATATGTACATACAGTACACACTACATCCATATATCAGTACATACAGTACACCACCACATCCATATAACAGTACATACAGTACACACTACATCCATATATCAGTACATACAGTAAAACACCACATCCATATAGCAGTACACACCACATCCATATAACAGTACATACAGTACACCACATCCATATAGCAGTACATACAGTACACCACATCCATATAGCAGTACACACCACATCCATATAACAGTACACACCACATCCATATAACAGTACATACAGTACAACACCACATCCATATAGCAGTACACACTATATCCATATATCAGTACATACAGTACACACCACATCCATATATATGTACATACAGTACACACCACATCCATATATATGTACATATACAGTAAAACATCACATCCATATATCAGTACATACAGTACACACTACATCCATATATCAGTACATACAGTACACACCACATCCATTTATATGTACATATACAGTAAAACATCACATCCATATATCAGTACATACAGTACACACTACATCCATATATCAGTACATACAATACAACACCACATCCATGTAACAGTACATACAGTACAACACCACAACCATATAACAGTACATACAGTACACACCACATCCATATATCAGTACATACAGTACACACCACATCCATATAACAGTACATACAGTACACACCACATCCATATAACAGTACATACAGTACACACCACATCCATATAACAGTACATACAGTACACACCACAACCATATAACAGTACATACAGTAGAACACCACATCCATATAACAGTACACACCACATCCATATAATAGTACATACAGTACACACCACATCCATATAACAGTACACATTACATCCATATATCAGTACATACAGTACACACCACATCCATATAACAGTACATACAGTATACACCACATCCATATAGCAGTACATATAGTACAACACCACATCCATATAGCAGTACATACAATACACCACCACATCCATATAGCGGTACATACAGTACACACCACATCCATGTAACAGCACATACAGTACACACCACATCCATATAACAGTACATACAGTAGAACACCACATCCATATAACAGTACATACAGTACACACCACATCCATATAGCAGTACATACAGTACACCACCACATCCATATAGCAGTACATACAGTACACACCACATCCATATATCAGTACATACAGAACACACCACATCCATATAACAGTACATACAGTACGCCACCACATCCATATAACAGTACAACACCACATCCATATATCAGTACATACAGTACACCACCACATCCATATAGCAGTACATACAGTACAACACCACATCCATATAACAGTAAATACAGTACACCACCACATCCATATAACAGTACATACAACACCACATCCATATAACAGTAAATACAGTACACACCACATCCATATAACAGTAAATACAGTACACACCACAGCCATATATCAGTAAATACAGTACACACCACAGCCATATAGCAGTACATACAGTACACACCACATCCATATAGCAGTACATACAGTACACCACCACATCCATATAACAGTACACACCACATCCATATAATAGTACATACAGTACACACCACATCCATATAACAGTACATACAGTACACCACCACATCCATATAACAGTACATACAGTACACCACAGCCATATATCAGTACATACAGTACACACCACATCCATATAGCAGTACATACAGTACACACCACATCCATATAGCAGTACATACAGTACACACCACAGCCATATATCAGTACATACAGTACACACCACAGCCATATATCAGTACATACAGTACACACCACAGCCATATATCAGTACATACAGTACACACCACATCCATATAGCAGTACATACAGTACAACACCACATCCATATATCAGTACATACAGTACACACCACATCCATATAACAGTAAATACAGTACACCACCACATCCATATAACAGTAAATACAGTACACCACAGCCATATATCAGTACATACAGTACACCACCACATCCATATAGCAGTACATACAGTACACCACAGCCATATATCAGTACATACAACACCACATCCATATAACAGTAAATACAGTACACACCACAGCCATATATCAGTACATACAGTACACACCACAGCCATATAGCAGTACATACAGTACACACCACATCCATATAGCAGTACATACAGTACACCACCACATCCATATAACAGTACACACCACATCCATATAATAGTACATACAGTACACACCACATCCATATAACAGTACATACAGTACACCACCACATCCATATAACAGTACATACAGTACACCACAGCCATATATCAGTACATACAGTACACACCACATCCATATAGCAGTACATACAGTACACACCACATCCATATAGCAGTACATACAGTACACACCACAGCCATATATCAGTACATACAGTACACACCACAGCCATATATCAGTACATACAGTACACACCACAGCCATATATCAGTACATACAGTACACACCACATCCATATAGCAGTACATACAGTACACACCACATCCATATAGCAGTACATACAGTACACCACCACATCCATATAACAGTACACACCACATCCATATAATAGTACACACCACAGCCATATATCAGTACATACAGTACACCACCACATCCATATAACAGTACACACCACATCCATATATCAGTACACACCACATCCATATAATAGTACACACCACATCCATATATCAGTACACACCACATCCATATATCAGTACACACCACATCCATATAATAGTACACACCACATCCATATAACAGTACACACCACATCCATATATCAGTACACACCACATCCATATAATAGTACACACCACATCCATATAACAGTACACACCACATCCATATATCAGTACACACCACATCCATATAATAGTACACACCACATCCATATAACAGTACACACCACATCCATATATCAGTACACACCACATCCATATAATAGTACACACCACATCCATATATCAGTACACACCACAGCCATATATCAGTACATACAGTACACACCACATCCATATAACAGTACATACAGTACACACCACAGCCATATATCAGTACATACAGTACACACCACATCCATATAGCAGTACATACAGTACACACCACATCCATATAGCAGTACATACAGTACACCACCACATCCATATAATAGTACATACAGTACACACCACATCCATATAACAGTACACATTACATCCATATATCAGTACATACAGTACACCACATCCATATAGCAGTACATACAGTACACACCACATCCATATAACAGTACATACAGTACACCACATCCATATAGCAGTACATACAGTACACACCACATCCATATAACAGTACATACAGTATACACCACATCCATATAGCAGTACATACAGTACAACACCACATCCATATATCAGTACATACAGTACACACCACATCCATATATCAGTACATACAGTACACACCACATCCATATAACAGTAAATACAGTACACCACCACATCCATATAACAGTACATACAGTACACCACAGCCATATATCAGTACATACAGTACACACCACATCCATATAACAGTACAACACCACATCCATATATCAGTACATACAGTACAACACCACATCCATATAACAGTACATACAGTACACCACCACATCCATATAACAGTAAATACAGTACACCACAGCCATATATCAGTACATACAGTACACCACAGCCATATATCAGTACATACAGTACACACCACATCCATATAACAGTACATACAGTACACCACATCCATATAGCAGTACATACAGTACACACCACATCCATATAGCGGTACATACAGTACACACCACATCCATATAGCAGTACATACAGTACACCACCACATCCATATAACAGTACATACAGTACACCACCACATCCATATAACAGTAAATACAGTACACCACAGCCATATATCAGTACATACAGTACACCACAGCCATATATCAGTACATACAGTACACACCACATCCATATAACAGTACATACAGTACACCACATCCATATATCAGTACATACAGTACACCACATCCATATAGCGGTACATACAGTACACATCACATCCATATAGCAGTACATACAGTACACACTACATCCATATAGCAGTACATACAGTACACCACCACATCCATATAACAGTACATACAGTACACCACCACATCCATATAACAGTACATACAGTACACCACATCCATATAGCGGTACATACAGTACACCACCACATCCATATAGCAGTACATACAGTACAACACCACATCCATATAACAGTACACACCACATCCATATAATAGTACATACAGTACACACCACATCCATATAACAGTACACACCACATCCATATAATAGTACATACAGTACAACACCACATCCATATAACAGTACACACCACATCCATATAATAGTACATACAGTACACACCACATCCATATAACAGTACATACAGTACACCACCACATCCATATAGCAGTACATACAGTACACCACCACATCCATATAGCAGTACATACAGTACACACCACATCCATATAGCAGTACATACAGTACACACCACATCCATATAGCAGTACATACAGTACACACCACATCCATATAACAGTACATACAGTACACACCACATCCATATAGCAGTACATACAGTACAACACCACATCCATATATCAGTACATACAGTACACCACATCCATATATCAGTACATACAGTACAACACCACATCAATATAGCAGTACATACAGTACACACCACATCCATATATCAGTACATACAGTACACACCACATCCATATAACAGTACATACAGTACACACCACATCCATATAGCGGTACATACAGTACACACCACATCCATATAGCGGTACATACAGTACACACCACATCCATATAGCAGTACATACAGTACAACACCACATCCATATAACAGTACACACCACATCCATATAATAGTACATACAGTACACCACATCCATATAACAGTACATACAGTACACACCACATCCATATAGCAGTACATACAGTACAACACCACATCCATATAACAGTACATACAGTACACCACCACATCCATATAGCAGTACATACAGTACACCACCACATCCATATAGCAGTACATACAGTACACACCACATCCATATATCAGTACATACAGTACACACCACATCCATATAACAGTACATACAGTACACACCACATCCATATAACAGTACATACAGTACACACCACATCCATATAACAGTACATACAGTACACACCACATCCATATAGCAGTACATACAGTACACACCACATCCATATAGCAGTACATACAGTACACACCACATCCATATATCAGTACATACAGTACACCACCCCATCCATATAGCAGTACATACAGTACACACCACATCCATATAACAGTACATACAGTACACACCACATCCATATAGCAGTACATACAGTACACACCACATCCATATAACAGTACATACAACACCACATCAATATAGCAGTACATACAGTACACACCACATCCATGAAACAGTACATACAGTACACACCACATCCATATAACAGTACATACAGTACACATCACATCCATATAGCAGTACATACAGTACACACCACATCCATATAACAGTACATACAACACCACATCAATATAGCAGTACATACAGTACACACCACATCCATGTAACCATACATACAGTACACACCACATCCATATAACAGTACATACAGTACACACCACATCCATATAACAGTACATACAGTACACCACCACATCCATATAACAGTACATACAGTACACACCACATCCATATAACAGTACATACAGTACACACCACATCCATATAGCGGTACATACAGTACACACCACATCCATATAGCAGTACATACAGTACAACACCACATCCATATAACAGTACATACAGTACACCACATCCATATAGCAGTACATACAGTACACCACCACATCCATATAACAGTACACACCACATCCATATAACAGTACATACAGTACACACCACATCCATATAGCAGTACATACAGTACACACCACATCCATATAGCAGTACATACAGTACACACCACATCCATATAGCAGTACATACAGTACACCACCACATCCATATAGCAGTACATACAGTACACACCACATCCATATAGCAGTACATACAGTACACACCACATCCATATAGCAGTACATACAGTACACACCACATCCATATAACAGTACATACAGTATACACCACATCCATATAACAGTACATACAGTACACACCACATCCATATAACAGTACAAACAGTACACACCACATCCATATAACAGTACATACAGTACACACCACATCCATATAACAGTACATACAGTACACACCACATCCATATAACAGTACATACAGTACACACCACATCCATATAACAGTACAAACAGTACACACCACATCCATATAGCAGTACATACAGTACACACCACATCCATATAACAGTACATACAGTACACACCACATCCATATAGCAGTACATACAGTACACACCACATCCATATAACAGTACACACCACATCCATATATCCCTGCATCACTCTGAAGACGGAGAACACAATAAGCATAAAATACAATGTGTAAAGGTTTAAGAGGGTGAGTTTAATAAATAGATTTTGGGTACATTGTAGAGGAGGGGTTTCCACTGCGGTGATTCTACACTACGTGCTGGGAGCAGAGCTTAGAATGGGACCCTGTTATGTTGGGATTTGTACTCATGAAATGTGTAAATGACAGGGAATAATAGAGGGAATATTTCCGTGTATACAGTGATCAGATTGTGTATACACTTATTGCACCCTAACGCTGTCACTATGCTGAACCGAGCTAATATCACACTGCATGGGCTATGTAATATACTAGTGCTCGGGAGATAGGGTCCACGGTATCCGGTTGAAGGGTCCACAGACAAAAGGTCGGTAATATATAGGTGGACAACAAATGGTTGACAAGCACTAAGTCGATTGACAAAAGGTTGATAGTGCAAAAGGTTGACAGGTTCAAATTGTTGACATGTTTTTAGTTAGGCACTATGGGGAGGGTTATGGTTAGGGACCAGGGGGAGGGTTATGGTTAGGGACCAGGGGGAGGGTTATGGTTAGGGACCAGGGGGAGGGTTATGGTTAGGGACCAGAGGGAGGGTTATGGTTAGGGACCAGGGGGAGGGTTATGGTTAGGGACCAGGGGGAGGGTTATGGTTAGGGACCAGGGGGAGGGTTAGGCTGCCAGAGGGGACAGAGGGTTATGGTTAGGCACTAGGGGGAGGGTTATGGTTAGGCACTAGGGGGAGAGTTATTGTTAGGCACTAGGGGGAGGGTTATGGTTAGGCACTAGGGGGAGGGTTATGGTTAGGGACCAGGGGGAGGGTTAGGGACCAGGGAGAGGGTTATGGTTAGGCACTAGGGGGAGAGTTATGGTTAGGCACTAGGGGGAGGGTTATGGTTAGGCAGTAGGGAGAGGGTTATGGTTAGGGACCAGGGGGAGGGTTAGGGACCAGGGAGAGGGTTATGGTTAGGGACCAGGGAGAGGGTTATGGTTAGGCACTAGGGGGAGGGTTATGGTTAGGCACTAGGGGGAGGGTTATGGTTAGGCAGTAGGGGGAGGGTTATGGTTAGGGACCAGGGGGAGGGTTAGAGACCAGGGGGAGGGTTAGAGACCAGGGGGAGGGTTATGGTTAGGCACTAGGGGGAGGGTTATGGTTAGGCAGTAGGGGGAGGGTTATGGTTAGGGACCAGGGGGAGGGTTAGGGACCAGGGGGAGGGTTAGAGACCAGGGGGAGGGTTATGGTTAGGCACTAGGGGGAGGGTTAGGGTTAGGCACTAGGGGGAGGGTTAGGGACCAGGGAGAGGGTTATGGTTAGGGACCAGGGAGAGGGTTATGGTTAGGGACCAGGGGGAGGGTTAGGCTGCCAGAGGGGACAGAGGGTTAGGCACTAGGGGGAGGGTTATGGTTAGGCACTAGGGGGAGGGTTATGGTTGGGCACTAGGGGGAGGGTTAGGGTTAGGCACTAGGGGGAGGGTTAGGCACTAGGGGGAGGGTTAGGCACTAGGGGGAGGGTTAGGGTTAGGGACCAGGGAGAGGGTTATGGTTAGGGACCAGGGGGAGGGTTATGGTTAGGGACCAGGGGGAGGGTTATGGTTAGGGACCAGGGGGAGGGTTATGGTTAGGGACCAGGGGGAGGGTTATGGTTAGGGACCAGGGGGAGGGTTAGGCTTAAAATAAAAAAATGTGTCTACCATTTGGCCCTATACCTTGCCAACATTTTATCTGTGGATGTCTTATACCACACCCAGGATAGATAGGAGATAACACTGAGCCTGCAGAGATTGGAATTGTATGGAAATCTACACACAAGCGCCTGGTACAATGCTGGAACACATGGCTGATTGCCTTGAGATTCTATCACTGCGACACCATTGTTACATGGACTGACCACAGCTCTGCTCATATTACAGACTGAATGGGAATAATAATAGACACCACAAACTATATCCAGTAATAAGAGACATAGGGACAATTTGAAAAGTTAAATCCCCCGGACACTGTTAAAGGAAAAACTTACCAGTATAAATGTGTTTAAAAAACCTGGGTGATTAGAGAAAGGTGCAGGATTGTGTGTGTGACAGAGATTGTAGCACAATTTTGCCAGCAGAGTTTACAGTTACTGATTAGATATAATGATTGTGCAGGACGAGGGTCACTGATCAGCTGTCTTACTCTCTTTGGGGTTCATGAAAGGATGGAAGCAAATGCGCCTTTTATTCAATTGTACATGTACCAATATATCTCTGTACAGTGCACAGAGATAGTGATTAGGACAGGGGGCAGCGCACAGAGATAGTGATTAGGACAGGGGGCAGCACACAGAGATAGTGATTAGGACAGGGGGCAGCGCACAGACATAGTGATTAGGACAGGGGGCAGCGCACAGAGATAGTGATTAGGACAGGGGGCAGCGCACAGAGATAGTGATTAGGACAGGGGGCAGCGCACAGAGATAGTGATTAGGACAGGGGGCAGCGCACAGAGATAGTGATTAGGACAGGGGGCAGCACACAGACATAGTGATTAGGACAGGGGGCAGCACACAGACATAGTGATTAGGACAGGGGGCAACGCACAGACATAGTGATTAGGACAGGGGGCAGCGCACAGAGATAGTGATTAGGACAGGGGGCAGCGCACAGAGATAGTGATTAGGACAGGGGGCAGAGCACAGAGATAGTGATTAGGACAGGGGGCAGCGCACAGAGATAGTGATTAGGACAGGAGACAGAGTACAGAGATAGTGATTAGGACAGGGGGCAGCGCACAGACATAGTGATTAGGACAGGGGGCAGAGCACAGAGATAGTGATTAGGACAGGAGACAGAGTACAGAGATAGTGATTAGGACAGGGGGCAGAGTACAGAGATAGTGATTAGGACAGGGGGCAGAGCACAGAGATAGTGATTAGGACAGGGGGCAGAGCACAGAGATAGTGATTAGGACAGGGGGCAGCGCACAGAGATAGTGATTAGGACAGGGGACAGCGCACAGACATAGTGATTAGGACAGGGGGCAGCGCACAGACATAGTGATTAGGACAGGGGGCAGAGCACAGAGATAGTGATTAGGACAGGGGACAGCGCACAGAGATAGTGATTAGGACAGGGGGCAGAGCACAGTGATAGTGATTAGGACAGGGGGCAGAGCACAGTGATAGTGATTAGGACAGGGGGCAGAGCACAGAGATAGTGATTAGGACAGGGGGCAGAGCACAGAGATAGTGATTAGGACAGGGGGCAGAGCACAGAGATAGTGATTAGGACAGGGGACAGCGCACAGACATAGTGATTAGGACAGGGGGCAGAGCACAGAGCTAGTGATTAGGACAGGGGGCAGCGCACAGACATAGTGATTAGGACAGGGGGCAGCGCACAGACATAGTGATTAGGACAGGGGGCAGAGCACAGACATAGTGATTAGGACAGGGGGCAGAGCACAGTGATAGTGATTAGGACAGGGGGCAGCACACAGACATAGTGATTAGGACAGGGGGCAGCGCACAGACATAGTGATTAGGACAGGAGACAGAGTACAGAGATAGTGATTAGGACAGGGGGCAGAGCACAGAGATAGTGATTAGGACAGGGGGCAGAGCACAGAGATAGTGATTAGGACAGGGGGCAGCGCACAGTGATAGTGATTAGGACAGGGGACAGCGCACAGAGATAGTGATTAGGACAGGGGGCAGAGCACAGACATAGTGATTAGGACAGGGGGCAGAGCACAGACATAGTGATTAGGACAGGGGGCAGAGCACAGACATAGTGATTAGTACAGGGGGCAGAGCACAGAGATAGTGATTAGGACAGGGGGCAGAGCACAGAGATAGTGATTAGGACAGGGGGCAGCGCACAGTGATAGTGATTAGGACAGGGGACAGCGCACAGAGATAGTGATTAGGACAGGGGGCAGAGCACAGACATAGTGATTAGGACAGGGGGCAGAGCACAGAGATAGTGATTAGGACAGGGGGCAGCGCACAGTGATAGTGATTAGGACAGGGGACAGCGCACAGAGATAGTGATTAGGACAGGGGGCAGAGCACAGACATAGTGATTAGGACAGGGGGCAGAGCACAGAGATAGTGATTAGGACAGGGGGCAGAGCACAGAGATAGTGATTAGTACAGGGGGCAGAGCACAGAGATAGTGATTAGGACAGGGGGCAGAGCACAGACATAGTGATTAGGACAGGGGGCAGAGCACAGAGATAGTGATTAGGACAGGGGGCAGAGCACAGACATAGTGATTAGTACAGGGGGCAGAGCACAGAGATAGTGATTAGGACAGGGGGCAGAGCACAGAGATAGTGATTAGGACAGGGGGCAGCGCACAGTGATAGTGATTAGGACAGGGGACAGCGCACAGAGATAGTGATTAGGACAGGGGGCAGAGCACAGACATAGTGATTAGGACAGGGGGCAGAGCACAGAGATAGTGATTAGGACAGGGGGCAGCGCACAGTGATAGTGATTAGGACAGGGGACAGCGCACAGAGATAGTGATTAGGACAGGGGGCAGAGCACAGACATAGTGATTAGGACAGGGGGCAGAGCACAGAGATAGTGATTAGGACAGGGGGCAGAGCACAGAGATAGTGATTAGGACAGGAGGCAGAGCACAGTGATAGTGATAAGGACAGGGGGCAGCGCACAGACATAGTGATTAGGACAGGGGGCAGCACACAGACATAGTGATTAGGACAGGGGGCAGAGCACAGACATAGTGATTAGTACAGGGGGCAGAGCACAGAGATAGTGATTAGGACAGGGGGCAGAGCACAGAGATAGTGATTAGGACAGGGGGCAGCGCACAGTGATAGTGATTAGGACAGGGGACAGCGCACAGAGATAGTGATTAGGACAGGGGGCAGAGCACAGACATAGTGATTAGGACAGGGGGCAGAGCACAGAGATAGTGATTAGGACAGGGGGCAGCGCACAGTGATAGTGATTAGGACAGGGGACAGCGCACAGAGATAGTGATTAGGACAGGGGGCAGAGCACAGACATAGTGATTAGGACAGGGGGCAGAGCACAGAGATAGTGATTAGGACAGGGGGCAGAGCACAGAGATAGTGATTAGGACAGGAGGCAGAGCACAGTGATAGTGATAAGGACAGGGGGCAGCGCACAGACATAGTGATTAGGACAGGGGGCAGCACACAGACATAGTGATTAGGACAGGGGGCAGAGCACAGAGATAGTGATTAGGACAGGGGGCAGAGCACAGAGATAGTGATTAGGACAGGAGGCAGAGCACAGTGATAGTGATTAGGACAGGGGTCAGAGCACAGACATAGTGATTAGGACAGGGGACAGCGCACAGACATAGTGATTAGGACAGGGGGCAGAGCACAGTGATAGTGATAAGGACAGGGGGCAGCGCACAGACATAGTGATTAGGGCAGGGGGCAGAGCACAGAGATAGTGATTAGGACAGGGGGCAGAGCACAGTGATAGTGATAAGGACAGGGGGCAGCGCACAGACATAGTGATTAGGGCAGGGGACAGCGCACAGACATAGTGATTAGGACAGGGGGCAGAGCACAGTGATAGTGATTAGGACAGGAGACAGAGCACAGACATAGTGATTAGGACAGGGGGCAGCGCACAGTGATAGTGATTAGGACAGGGGGCAGGTAGTTGTGATTCAGAGCCACATGTAAAGCTGATGATCACATAGCTGAGCGATTCTTGCAACTGACATGCTTAAAAATTCCTACAGAGCATATATTATACAAAGTATACGCACAAAGGTACAGTTGCGATCAAGACACACGGTATAAGAAATGTTGTGGGAAAGTGATTGGTGTTTCTGGGTGGTGACTGGGAGGTGCCAGTAGCCCCGTTCAGTGGGCGTGTTATGAGAGTGTTACCGGCGTGTCAATGAAAGCGATTGCGTTGGCATCGGATGGAGAAACTGCACCTGCCATAGTAATGATGGTGTGACCAATGGTGGCATATAAGGGCACACCGATCGTTATTACAAAGGGCACAGACGCAGACAGTGGGTGTCTTGGCGCATTCGGCCACATGGATGTACATAAGGGAAGCAGTTTGCATAAAGTCACAGCTGGGCAACCACCAATACAACGCGCTGCGTGAGACCCAGGATCAGCCCCAGTGTGCGCAGATTACAATGTGGCAAATACAGCAGGATCAGCCCCAGTGTGCGCAGATTACAGTGTGGCAAATACAGCAGGATCAGCCCCAGTGTGCGCAGATTACAGTTTGGCAAGTACAGCAGGATCAGCCCCAGTGTGCGGGGATTACAGTGTGGCAAGTACAGCAGGATCAGCCCCAGTGTGCGGGGATTACAGTGTGGCAAGTACAGCAGGATCAGCCCCAGTGTGCGCAGATTACAGTTTGGCAAGTACAGCAGGATCAGCCCCAGTGTGCGGGGATTACAGTGTGGCAAGTACAGCAGGATCAGCCCCAGTGTGCGGGGATTACAGTGTGGTAAGTACAGCAGGATCAGCCCCAGTGTGCACAGATTACAGTGTGGCAAGTACAGCAGGATCAGCCCCAGTGTGCGCAGATTACAGTGTGGAAAGTACAGCAGGATCAGCCCCGATGTGTGCAGGTTACAGTGTGGCAAGTACAGCAGGATCAGACCCAGTGTGTGCAGATTACAGTGTGGAAAGTACAGCAGGATCAGCCCCACTGTGTGCAGATTACAGTGTGGCAAGTACAGCAGGATCAGCCCCACTGTGTGCAGATTACAGTGTGGAAAGTACAGCAGGATCAGACCCAGTGTGTGCAGATTACAGTGTGGAAAGTACAGCAGGATCAGCCCCAGGAACCGGTGCAGTGGGTAGGCTCAGTGCTAGTTACACATCTCCCCTGTCAGCCAAAAGAGAGTGCTCCCCCTTGTGGGGGATTCGCTAAGAACTCACAAGTTCAGAAACTAGTAGGGGCTCATTACATAGCACATACATTAGTGAAGGGGAGAGTTATAAACTTGCTAAGGGTAAGCTCATTACCAGAGGGATATTATTAATTATTATATGACAGATCCAGCATAGTAACCAGTCCATTATAACACTACATGTGGGCAGAACTCCAAGTAAAAGGGAGAATCTCACCATGAAGACACCCCCTGTGATGTCACAGCTCTCCCTCGCTTACATCATCATCCTGTCTAAAAACATAAGTGAATGTGGCACATCCAATAGGGGCATGTCTTCTGGGCCAAATCGGACATCAACCCCCTCCATAACACAGCTCCTCCAAATACATGTATTCAGTGTGGCAGTCCAGAAAAAGGAGGGTGCATCTTAAAAGGCACAACATCCCAACGGCAAGGTGGGCATGGCCGCCACTCAGTCTAGGCATGGCTGATCCTCAGTGGGCTTGTCCCAGCAGCATCCCAATGGATTCTCACAGAAATTATACCTCCCCTTCTTATAGTCCCAGCGTCCCTACAGTGACAAGTGGGCGCAGTTTGCCCGGTAGGGGCCGGGGTTTGCCCACTGGGTAGGATTCACTGGAAGCAGCGGAGTGGGCTGACGAATTCAAGGGAGGGTGCCGGGTGGATTTCCTCACATCCCCGGAAGGTCTGAGCAGGCTGGAGTGGGCCGGCGCTTTATACCAAGGTATATAGCTACTGTAAGGAGAGAAGTAAATAAGGATGTGACAATGTAACACAGACAGGAATAGCTACAATGTAACGCAGACAGGAATAGCTACAATGTAACACAGACAGGAATAGCTACAATGTAACACAGACAGGAATAGCTACAATGTAACAATATAATATAGACAGGAACAGTGACAATATAACACAGACAGGAATAGCTACAATGTAACACAGACAGGAACAGTGACAATGTAACAATATAACACAGACAGGAATAGCTACAATGTAACAATATAACACAGACAGGAATAGCTACAATGTAACGCAGACAGGAATAGCTACAATGTAACACAGACAGGAATAGCTACAATGTAACAATATAATATAGACAGGAACAGTGACAATGTAACATACAGGAATCGCTACAATGTAACACAGACAGGAATAGCTACAATGTAACAATATAACACAGACGGGAAGAATGACAATGTAACACAGACAGGAATAGCTACAATGTAACACAGACAGGAATAGCTACAATGTAACAATATAACACAGACGGGAAGAATGACAATGTAACACAGACAGGAATAGCTACAATGTAACACAGACAGGAACAGTGACAATATAACACAGACAGGGTTAGCTACAATGTAACACAGACAGGAATAGCTACAATGTAACACAGACAGGAATAGCTACAATGTAACACAGACAGAAATAGCTACAATGTAACACAGACAGAAATAGCTACAATGTAACACAGACAGAAATAGCTACAATGTAACAATATAACACAGACGGGAAGAATGACAATATAACACAGACAGGAACAGTGACAATGTAACACAGACAGGAATAGCTACAATGTAACACAGACAGGAACAGTGACAATGTAACACAGACAGGAATAGCTACAATGTAACACAGACAGAAATAGCTACAATGTAACACAGACAGAAATAGCTACAATGTAACAATATGACACAGACGGGAAGAATGACAATATAACACAGACAGGAACAGTGACAATGTAACACAGACAGGAATAGCTACAATGTAACACAGACAGGAACAGTGACAATGTAACACAGACAGGAATAGCTACAATGTAACACAGACAGAAATAGCTACAATGTAACACAGACAGAAATAGCTACAATGTAACAATATAACACAGACGGGAAGAATGACAATATAACACAGACAGGAACAGTGACAATGTAACACAGACAGGAATATCTACAATGTAACACAGACAGGAACAGTGACAATGTAACACAGACAGGAATAGCTACAATGTAACAATATAACACAGACAGGAACAGTGACAATGTAACACAGACAGAAATAGCTACAATGTAACACAGACAGGAACAGTGACAATGTAACACAGACAGAAATAGCTACAATGTAACACAGACAGAAATAGCTACAATGTAACAATATAACACAGACGGGAAGAATGACAATATAACACAGACAGGAACAGTGACAATGTAACACAGACAGGAATAGCTACAATGTAAAACAGACAGAAACAGCGACAATGTAACACAGATAGGAATAGCTACAATGTAACACAGACAGGAATAGCTACAATGTAACAATATAACACAGACAGGAATAGCTACAATGTAACGCAGACAGGAATAGCTACAATGTAACACAGACAGGAATAGCTACAATGTAACAATATAATGTAGACAGGAACAGTGACAATGTAACAGACAGGAATAGCTACAATGTAACACAGACAGGAACAGTGACAATGTAACACAGACAGGAATAGCTACAATGTAACACAGACAGAAATAGCTACAATGTAACAATATAACACAGACGGGAAGAATGACAATATAACACAGACAGGAACAGTGACAATGTAACACAGACAGGAATAGCTACAATGTAACACAGACAGGAACAGTGACAATGTAACACAGACAGGAATAGCTACAATGTAACACAGACAGAAATAGCTACAATGTAACACAGACAGAAATAGCTACAATGTAACAATATAACACAGACGGGAAGAATGACAATATAACACAGACAGGAACAGTGACAATGTAACACAGACAGGAATAGCTACAATGTAACACAGACAGGAACAGTGACAATGTAACACAGACAGGAATAGCTACAATGTAACAATATAACACAGACAGGAACAGTGACAATGTAACACAGACAGGAATAGCTACAATGTAACACAGACAGGAACAGTGACAATGTAACACAGACAGGAATAGCTACAATGTAAAACAGACAGAAACAGCGACAATGTAACACAGATAGGAATAGCTACAATGTAACACAGACAGGAATAGCTACAATGTAACACAGACAGGAACAGTGACAATATAACACAGACAGGGATAGCTACAATGTAACAATATAACACAGACAGGAATAGCTACAATGTAACAATATAACACAGACAGGAATAGCTACAATGTAACAATATAACACAGACAGGAATAGCTACAATGTAACAATATAACACAGACAGGGAATAGCTACAATGTAACACAGACAGGGATAGCTACAATGATACACAGACAGGAATAGCTACAATGTAACACAGACAGGAATAGCTACGATGTAACAGTATAACACAGATGGGAAGAATGACAATGTAAAACAGACAGGAACAGTGACAATATAACACAGATAGGAATAGCTACAATGTAACAATATAACACAGACAGGAATAGCTACAATGTAACAATATAACAGACGGGAACAGTGACAATATAACACAGACAGGAATAGCTACAATGTAACAGACGGGAATAGATACAATGTATCAATATAACACATATGTGAATAGCTACAATGTAACAATATAACACAGACAGGAATAGCTACAATGTAACACAGACAGGAATAGCTTCATTGTAACAGACAGGAATAGCAACAATGTAAAACAGACAGGAATAGCTACAATGTAACAATATAACACAGACAGGAATAGGACCAAGGTAACACAGGCAGGAATAGGACCAAGGTAACACAGGCAGGAATAGGACCAAGGTAACACAGGCAGGAATAGGACCAAGGTAACACAGGCAGGAATAGGACCAAGGTAACACAGGCAGGAATAGGACTAAGGTAACACAGGCAGGAATAGGACCAAGGTAACACAGGCAGGAATAGGACCAAGGTAACACAGGCAGGAATAGGACCAAGGTAACACAGGCGGGAATAGGACCAAGGTAACACAGGCGGGAATAGGACCAAGGTAACAGGCGGGAATAGGACCAAGGTAACACAGGCGGGAATAGGACCAAGGTAACACAGGCGGGAATATGACCAAGGTAACACAGACGGGAATAGGACCAAGGTAACACAGGCGGAAATAGGACCAAGGTAACACAGGCGGGAATAGGACCAAGGTAACACAGGCGGGAATAGGACCAAGGTAACACAGGCGGGAATAGGACCAAGGTAACACAGGCGGGAATAGGACCAAGGTAACACAGGCGGGAATAGGACCAAGGTAACACAGGCGGGAATAGGACCAAGGTAACACAGGCGGGAATAGGACCAAGGTAACACAGGCGGGAATAGGACCAAGGTAACACAGGCGGGAATAGGACCAAGGTAACACAGGCAGGAATAGGACCAAGGTAACACAGGCAGGAATAGGACCAAGGTAACACAGGCAGGAAAGGACTTAGGTAACACAGGCAGGAATAGGACTTAGGTAACACAGGCAGGAATAGGACTTAGGTAACACAGGCAGGAATAGGACTTAGGTAACACAGGCAGGAATAGGACCAAGGTAACACAGGCAGGAACAGTGATGAAACACACCTCCGGAGAGAAGAGCATTATGCGAGTTGTAGTGTAATCACTAGCCGCAGGTTATTATTGGTGTAGTGGACTAAGCAATAACAGTGATAAGAATGGGAGGGAAGTAACAATACTGACCCTGTGACCTCAGGTCTCCAGACTCTCTCAGATTCGTCTGTGACCCTGAAACAAAGAAGAAAGGACAAGGTGTGATTACCGTCTCACTGATCACTAATCCTGAATAATTACCACTGCCAGGAGAAATGGAGTAATACACTATACGATGTGCACCCAGTGATACAACGGGCAACCCTCCTACCGACATGTCGGGCGGCCGGTACACATTAGATGATCCGGTGCCTGACAAATTCTGCTGCATAGGGTCGTCGTGACAATCTGACCATGCGGCTGACAACCAAAGGGCACCGAGCAGCAGCAGACATGGTGGGTACACACTAGCCGATCAGTGGGAATTGGGTATATCATCAGAGAAATCGTATAGTGGGTACCAGACTTAGAGGAGAATGTAAGCTGCTGCCTGATATATGGGATAATGTCGCCCCTCCCCCCAATATGAAGGAACAATGCGCTATTATCCTTCTCCTGTACTTTATTCATTATAATGCACCAGCTGTCACGTCATGGTATACGGTCTGCTGCTTCCCCGCCGTAACGTCACGGTATACGGTCCGCTGCTTCCCCGCCGTAACGTCACGGTATACGGTCTGCTGCTTCCCCGCTGTAACGTCAAGGTATACGGTCTGCTGCTTCCCCGCTGTAACGTCACGGTATACGGTCCGCTGCTTCCCCGCTGTAACGTCACGGTATACGGTACGCTGCTTCCCCGCTGTAACGTCACGGTATACGGTACGCTGCTTCCCCGCTGTAACGTCACGGTATACGGTCCGCTGCTTCCCCGCTGTAACGTCACGGTATACGGTCCGCTGCTTCCCCGCTGTAACGTCACGGTATACGGTACGCTGCTTCCCCGCTGTAACGTCACGGTATACGGTACGCTGCTTCCCCGCTGTAACGTCACGGTATACGGTCCGCTGCTTCCCCGCTGTAACGTCACGGTATACGGTACGCTGCTTCCCCGCTGTAACGTCACGGTATACGGTACGCTGCTTCCCCGCTGTAACGTCACGGTATACGGTCCGCTGCTTCCCCGCTGTAACGTCACGGTATACGGTCCGCTGCTTCCCCGCTGTAACGTCACGGTATACGGTCCGCTGCTTCCCCGCTGTAACGTCACGGTATACGGTCCGCTGCTTCCCCGCTGTAACGTCACGGTATACGGTCCGCTGCTTCCCCGCTGTAACGTCACGGTATACGGTCCGCTGCTTCCCCGCTGTAACGTCACGGTATACGGTCCGCTGCTTCCCCGCTGTAACGTCACGGTATACGGTCCGCTGCTTCCCCGCTGTAACGTCACGGTATACGGTCTGCTGCTTCCCCGCTGTAACGTCACGGTATACGGTCTGCTGCTTCCCCGCTGTAACGTCACGGTATACGGTCTGCTGCTTCCCAGCTGTAACGTCACGGTATACGGTCTGCTGCTTCCCAGCTGTAACGTCACGGTATACGGTCTGCTGCTTCCCCGCTGTAACGTCGCGGTATACGGTCTGCTCTTTCCCCGCTGTAACGTCACGGTATACGGTCTGCTGCTTCCCCGCTGTAACGTCACGGTATATGGTCTGCTCCTTCCCCGCTGTAACGTCACGTTATACGTCTGCTCCTTCCCCGCTGTAACGTCACGTTATTCGGTCTGCTGCTTCCCCGCTGTAACGTCACGGTATACGGTCTGCTGCTTCCCCGCTGTAACGTCACGGTATACGGTCTGCTGCTTCCCCGCTGTAACGTCACGGTATACGGTCTGCTGCTTCCCCGCTGTAACGTCACGGTATACGGTCCGCTGCTTCCCCGCTGTAACGTCATGGTATATGGTCTGCTGCTTCCCCGCTGTAACGTGACGTTATACGGTCTGCTGCTTCCAAGCTGTAATGTCACGGTATACGGTCTGCTGCTTCCCCGCTGTAACGTCACGGTATACGATCTGCTGCTTCCCCGCTGTAACGTCACGGTATACGGTCTGCTGCTTCCCCGCTGTAACGTCACGGTATACGGCCTGCTCCATCCCCGCTGTAACGTCATGGTATACGGTCTGTTGCTTCCCAGCTGTAACGTCACGGTATACGGTCTGCTGCTTCCCCGCTGTAATGTAACGGTATACCGTCTGTTGCTTCCCAGCTGTAATGTCACGGTATACGATCTGCTGCTTCCCCGCTGTAACGTCACGGTATACGGTCTGCTGCTTCCCCGCTGTAACGTCATGGTATACGGTCTGCTGCTTCCCCGCTGTAACGTCACGGTATACAGTCTGCTCCTTCCCCGCTGTAACGTCATGGTATACGGTCTGCTGCTTCCCCGCTGTAACGTCACGGTATACGGCCTGCTGCTTCCCCGCTGTAACGTCATGGTATACGGTCTGCTGCTTCCCCGCTGTAACGTCATGGTATACCGTCTGTTGCTTCCCAGCTGTAATGTCACGGTATACGATCTGCTGCTTCCCCGCTGTAACGTCATGGTATACGGTCTGCTCCTTCCCCGCTGTAACGTCATGGTATACGGTCTGTTGCTTCCCCGCTGTAACGTCATGGTATACGGTCTGCTGCTTCCCAGCTGTAATTATTAGACCGTTCCCAGTATGGACGGCACTCACTGCTCTTAAGACTGACGTTTCAATTCTTAATAGAATTTTTATCAGGATACTGTATTTCACTGACGTAGCAAGGCCAGTGAGTGCAGCCCATACTGGGAACTATACTATAAGAGCAGTCGTGTCGTTATATTAAGGCTGAAACTAAAAAAAAAATGAATTCTCCCATACAGAATTCTGGAGGGGAGGGGGGGGGGGGGCAGGGTGTTTAAGGGGAAACTTTTGGAGGTAATGGGCTGAAATTTGGCATTGACAGGTATAACTGGCGCTTGGTGCTGCATGCCAAACTTCAGGGCAAAAACATAAATGAGGATTTGGGAATAATTTAAGGCTCCAGCCGTCGGCTTTTTCTGACACTGTTAGAACCACTTCTCTGTGGGGGATTTTGGGAAGGCATAACTCAGGGTAGGGGACGAATTAGGACTTGGGGTTTGTTTTATTAGATAGCCCTTGTTCCAACGTAGGGCCTTTTGGGGCTTAGCTAATTGAGAAAGTTCGTTTTTAAAATATTACCTCACAATTGCACCATTATAGAGCTAGGAAGCTTCAACTTGTTGCGCAGCCTCAATAGGTGCCTCCAGCAGGTGCACTCACTGTGGCTTCACTTGGGTGCACAATTATGGCTGCCGTTTAGCCCACATAGATGCTCCTTCCCCTGATTTATCCTGCTCCTACTACTGCTGGTGAGGCTAATGGGGCATACACTCACTCGTTTGTGTGGGGCTCAGACAGAGGGGGATGAAGGCTCCTTGTCCCCAGAGCTGACACTCCGTTCCTGTGTTCTCTCTCCAGACAGCGGAGCTCACTTGAATCTGGGACTGCACCACT
>JAUIMM010003689.1:0-20924 GCA_031769625.1 Taudactylus pleione
CCTCACAGCAGTCACCCCTCATACCATGCCTCACCCCTCACAGCAGTCACCCCTCACACTCCACACAGCAGTCACCCCTCATACTCTTCCTCACCCCACACAGCAGTCACCCCTCATACTCTGCCTCACCCCACACAGCAGTCACCCCTCATACTCTGCCTCACCCCTCACAGCAGTCACCCCTCATGCTCTGCCTCACCCCACGCAGCAGTCACCCCTCATACTCTGCCTCACCCCATGCAGCAGTCACCTCTCATACTCTGCCTCACCCCTCACAGCAGTCACCCCTCACACTCTGCCTCACCCCACACAGCAGTCACCCCTCATACTCTGCCTCACCCCACACAGCAGTCACCCCTCATACTCTGCCTCACCCCTCACAGCAGTCACCCCTCATACTCTGCCTCACCCCTCATACTCTGCCTCACCCCATGCAGCAGTCACCCCTCATACTCTGCCTCATCCCACACAGCAGTCACCCCTCATACTCTGCCTCACCGTACACAGCAGTCACCCCTCACACTCTGCCTCACCCCTCACAGCAGTCACCCCTCACACTCTGCCTCACCCCTCACAGCAGTCACCCCTCATACTATGCCTCACCCCACCCCACACCCCAGTCACCCCTCATACTCTGCCTCACCCCACACCCCAGTCACCCCTCATACTCTGCCTCACCCCTCACAGCAGTCACCCCTCATACCATGCCTCACCCCTCGCAGCAGTCACCCCTCATACCATGCCTCACCCCTCACAGCAATCACCCCTCACACTCCACACAGCAGTCACCCCTCATACCATGCCTCACCCCTCACAGCAGTCACCCCTCACACTCCACACAGCAGTCACCCCTCACACCCCTCACAGCAGTCACCCCTCATACCATGCCTCACCCCTCACAGCAGTCACCCCTCATACCATGCCTCACCCCACACAGCAGTCACCCCTCTTACCATGCCTCACCCCTCACAGCAGTCACCCCTTTTACCATGCCTCACCCCACACAGCAGTCACCCCTCATACACTGCCTCACCCCTCACAGCAGTCACCCCTCATACCATGCCTCACCCCTCACAGCAGTCACCCCTCACACTCTGCCTCACCCCACACAGCAGTCACCCCTCATACTCTGCCTCACCCCTCACAGCATTCACCCCTCATGCTCTGCCTCACCCCACGCAGCAGTCACCCCTCATACTCTGCCACCCCACGCAGCAGTCACCCCTCATACTCTGCCTCACCCCTCACAGCAGTCACCCCTCACACTCTGCCTCACCCCACACAGCAGTCACCCCTCATACTCTGCCTCACCCCTCACAGCAGTCACCCCTCATGCTCTGCCTCACCCCACGCAGCAGTCACCCCTCATACTCTGCCTCACCCCACGCAGCAGTCACCCCTCATACTCTGCCTCACCCCTCGCAGCAGTCACCCCTCATACTCTGCCTCACCCCGCACAGCAGTCACCCCTCATACTCTGCCTCACCCCTCACAGCAGTCACGCCTCACACTCTGCCTCACCCCACACAGCAGTCACCCCTCATACTCTGCCTCACCCCTCACAGCAGTCACCTCTCACACTCTGCCTCACCCCTCACAGCAATCACCCCTCACACTCTGCCTCACCCCACGCTGCAGTCACCCCTCACACTCTGCCTCACCCCGCGCAGCAGGCACCCATCATACCATGCCTCTCCCCTCACAGCAGTCACCCCTCACACTCTGCCTCACCCCTCACAGCAGTCACCCCTCACACTCTGCCTCACCCCTCACAGCAGTCACCCCTCATACTATGCCTCACCCCACCCCACACCCCAGTCACCCCTCATACTCTGCCTTACCCCTCACAGCAGTCACCCCTCACACTCCACACAGCAGTCACCCCTCATACCATGCCTCACCCCTCACAGCAGTCACCCCTCACACTCCACACAGCAGTCACCCCTCACACCCCTCACAGCAGTCACCCCTCATACCATGCCTCACCCCTCACAGCAGTCACCCCTCATACCATGCCTCACCCCACACAGCAGTCACCCCTCTTACCATGCCTCACCCCTCACAGCAGTCACCCCTTTTACCATGCCTCACCCCACACAGCAGTCACCCCTCATACACTGCCTCACCCCTCACAGCAGTCACCCCTCACACTCTGCCTCACCCCACACAGCAGTCACCCCTCATACTCTGCCTCACCCCTCACAGCATTCACCCCTCATGCTCTGCCTCACCCCACGCAGCAGTCACCCCTCATACTCTGCCTCACCCCATGCAGCAGTCACCCCTCATACTCTGCCTCACCCCTCACAGCAGTCACCCCTCACACTCTGCCTCACCCCACACAGCAGTCACCCCTCATACTCTGCCTCACCCCTCACAGCCGTCACCCCTCATGCTCTGCCTCACCCCACGCAGCAGTCACCCCTCATACTCTGCCTCACCCCACGCAGCAGTCACCCCTCATACTCTGCCTCACCCCTCGCAGCAGTCACCCCTCATACTCTGCCTCATCCCACACAGCAGTCACCCTTCATACTCTGCCTCACCCCGCACAGCAGTCACCCCTCATACTCTGCCTCACCCCTCACAGCAGTCACGCCTCACACTCTGCCTCACCCCACACAGCAGTCACCCCTCATACTCTGCCTCATCCCACACAGCAGTCACCCCTCATACTCTGCCTCACCCCTCACAGCAGTCACCTCTCACACTCTGCCTCACCCCTCACAGCAATCACCCCTCACACTCTGCCTCACCCCACGCTGCAGTCACCCCTCACACTCTGCCTCACCCCTCACAGCAGTCACCCCTCACACTCTGCCTCACCCCTCACAGCAGTCACCCCTCATACTATGCCTCACCCCACCCCACACCCCAGTCACCCCTCATACTCTGCCTTACCCCTCACAGCAGTCACCCCTCATACTCTGCCTCACCCCACACAGCAGTCACCCCTCATACCATGCCTCACCCCTCGCAGCAGTCACCCCTCACACTCTGCCTCACCCCTCACAGCAGTCACCCCTCATTCTCTGCCTCACCACACCCCAGTCACCCCTCATACTATGCCTCACCCCACCCCACACCCCAGTCACCCCTCATACTCTGCCTCACCCCTCACAGCAGTCACCCCTCATACTCTGCCTCACCCCACACAGCAGTCACCCCTCATACCATGCCTCACCCCTCGCAGCAGTCACCCCTCACACTCTGCCTCACCCCTCACAGCAGTCACCCCTCATTCTCTGCCTCACCACACCCCAGTCACCCCTCATACTCTGCCTCACCCCAGTCACCCCTCATACTCTGCCTCACCCCTCACAGCAGTCACCCCTCATACTCTGCCTCACCCCACACAGCAGTCACCCCTCACAGCAGTCACCCCTCATACCATGCCTCACCCCTCACAGCAGTCACCCCTCTCACTCTGCCTCACCCCACACAGCAGTCACCCCTCATACTCTGCCTCACCCCACACAGCAGTCACCCCTCATACTCTGCCTCACCCCACACAGCAGTCACCCCTCACACTCTGCCTCACCCCTCACAGCAGTCACCCCTCATACTCTGCCTCACCCCTCACAGCAGTCACCCCTCATACCATGCCTCACCCCTCACAGCAGTCACCCCTCATACTCTGCCTCACCCCTCACACTCTGCCTCACCCCTCACAGCAGTCACCCCTCACACTCTGCCTCACCCCACAGAGCAGTAACCCCTCATACTCTGCCTCACCCCTCACAGCAGTCACCCCTCATACTCTGCCTCACCCCACACAGCAGTCACCCCTCATACCATGCCTCACCCCTCGCAGCAGTCACCCCTCATACCATGCCTCACCCCTCACAGCAATCACCCCTCACACTCCACACAGCAGTCACTCCTCATACCATGCCTCACCCCTCGCAGCAGTCACCCCTCATACCATGCCTCACCCCTCACAGCAATCACCCCTCACACTCCACACAGCAGTCACCCCTCATACCATGCCTCACCCCACAGAGCAGTAACCCCTCATACTCTGCCTCACCCCTCACAGCAGTCACCCCTCATACTCTGCCTCACCCCACACAGCAGTCACCCCTCATACCATGCCTCACCCCTCGCAGCAGTCACCCCTCATACCATGCCTCACCCCTCACAGCAATCACCCCTCACACTCCACACAGCAGTCACCCCTCATACCATGCCTCACCCCTCACAGCAGTCACCCCTCATACTCTGCCTCACCCCACACAGCAGTCACCCCTCATACTCTGCCTCACCCCTCATGCTCTGCCTCACCCCGCACAGCAGTCACGCCTCACACTCTGCCTCACCCCGCACAGCAGTCACCCCTCACACTCTGCCTCACCCCTCACAGCAGTCACCCCTCACACTCTGCCTCACCCCACACACTCTGCCTCACCCCTCATACTCTGCCTCACCCCTCACAGCAGTCACCCCTCACACTCTGCCTCACCCCTCACAGCAGTCACCCCTCACACTCTGCCTCACCCCACACACTCTGCCTCACCCCTCACACTCTGCCTCACCCCACACCCCAGTCACCCCTCATACTCTGCCTCACCCCACACAGCAGTCACCCCTCACACTCTGCCTCACCCCTCACAGCAGTCACCCCTCACACTCTGCCTCACCCCTCATACTCTGCCTCACCCCAAACCCCAGTCACCCCTCATACTCTGCCTCACCCCACACAGCAGTCACCCCTCACACTCTGCCTCACCCCTCACAGCAGTCACCCCTCATACTCTGCCTCACCCCACACAGCAGTCACCCCTCATACTCTGCCTCACCCCTCACAGCAGTCACCCCTCATGCTCTGCCTCACCCCACGCAGCAGTCACCCCTCATACTCTGCCTCACCCCATGCAGCAGTCACCCCTCATACTCTGCCTCACCCCTCACAGCAGTCACCCCTCACACTCTGCCTCACCCCACACAGCAGTCACCCCTCATACTCTGCCTCACCCCTCATGCTCTGCCTCACCCCACGCAGCAGTCACCCCTCATACTCTGCCTCACCCCACGCAGCAGTCACCCCTCATACTCTGCCTCACCCCTCATGCTCTGCCTCACCCCACGCAGCAGTCACCCCTCATACTCTGCCTCACCCCTCATGCTCTGCCTCACCCCACGCAGCAGTCACCCCTCATACTCTGCCTCACCCCACGCAGCAGTCACCCCTCATACTCTGCCTCACCCCTCGCAGCAGTCACCCCTCATACTCTGCCTCATCCCACACAGCAGTCACCCTTCATACTCTGCCTCACCCCGCACAGCAGTCACCCCTCATACTCTGCCTCACCCCGCACAGCAGTCACCCCTCATACTCTGCCTCATCCCTCATGCTCTGCCTCACCCCACGCAGCAGTCACCCCTCATACTCTGCCTCACCCCACGCAGCAGTCACCCCTCATACTCTGCCTCACCCCTCGCAGCAGTCACCCCTCATACTCTGCCTCATCCCACACAGCAGTCACCCTTCATACTCTGCCTCACCCCGCACAGCAGTCACCCGTCATACTCTGCCTCACCCCGCACAGCAGTCACCCCTCATACTCTGCCTCATCCCACACAGCAGTCACCCCTCATACTCTGCCTCACTCTACACAGCAGTCACCCCTCATACTCTGCCTCACAGCAGTCACCCCTCACACTCTGCCTCATCCCACACAGCAGTCACCCCTCATACTCTGCCTCACCCCTCACAGCAGTCACCCCTCACACTCTGCCTCACCCCACACAGCAGTCACCCCTCACACTCTGCCTCACCCCACACAGCAGTCACCCCTCATACTCTGCCTCACCCCACACAGCAGTCACGCCTCACACTCTGCCTCACCCCACACAGCAGTCACCCCTCATACTCTGCCTCATCCCACACAGCAGTCACCACTCATACTCTGCCTCACCCCTCACAGCAGTCACCCCTCACACTCTGCCTCACCCCTCACAGCAATCACCCCTCACACTCTGCCTCACCCCACACAGCAGTCACCCCTCACACTCTGCCTCACCCCGCACAGCAGGCACCCATCATACCATGCCTCTCCCCTCACAGCAGTCACCCCTCACACTCTGCCTCACCCCTCACAGCAGTCACCCCTCACACTCTGCCTCACCCCTCACAGCAGTCACCCCTCACACTCTGCCTCACCCCTCACAGCAGTCACCCCTCACACTCTGCCTCACCCCACACACTCTGCCTCACCCCTCATACTCTGCCTCACCCCACACCCCAGTCACCCCTCATACTCTGCCTCACCCCACACAGCAGTCACCCCTCACACTCTGCCTCACCCCTCACAGCAGTCACCGCTCACACTCTGCCTCACCCCTCATACTCTGCCTCACCCCACACCCCAGTCACCCCTCATTCTCTGCCTCACCCCACACAGCAGTCACCCCTCACACTCTGCCTCACCCCTCACAGCAGTCACCCCTCATACTCTGCCTCACCCCTCACAGCAGTCACCCCTCATACTATGCCTCACCCCTCACAGCAGTCACCCCTCATACTCTGCCTCACCCCTCACAGCAGTCACCCCTCATACTCTGCCTCACCCCACACAGCAGTCACCCCTCACAGCAGTCACCCCTCATACTCTGCCTCACCCCTCACAGCAGTCACCCCTCATGCTCTGCCTCACCCCACGCAGCAGTCACCCCTCATGCTCTGCCTCACCCCACGCAGCAGTCACCCCTCATACTCTGCCTCACCCCTCGCAGCAGTCACCCCTCATACTCTGCCTCATCCCACACAGCAGTCACCCCTCATACTCTGCCTCACACCTCACAGCAGTCACCCCTCTCACTCTGCCTCACCCCACACAGCAGTCACCCCTCATACTCTGCCTCACCCCACACAGCAGTCACCCCTCATACTCTGCCTCACCCCTCACAGCAGTCACCCCTCATACCATGCCTCACCCCTCACAGCAGTCACCCCTCTCACTCTGCCTCACCCCTCACAGCAGTCACCCCTCATACCATGCCTCACCCCTCACAGCAGTCACCCCTCATACCATGCCTCACCCCTCACAGCAGTCACCCCTCATACCATGCCTCACCCCTCACACTCTGCCTCACCCCTCACAGCAGTCACCCCTCATACTCTGCCTCACCCCACACCCCAGTCACCCCTCATACTCTGCCTCACCCCTCACAGCAGTCACCCCTCATACTCTGCCTCACCCCACACAGCAGTCACCCCTCACAGCAGTCACCCCTCATACTCTGCCTCACCCCACACCCCAGTCACCCCTCATACTCTGCCTCACCCCACACAGCAGTCACCCCTCACACTCTGCCTCACACTCTGCCTCACCCCTCACAGCAGTCACCCCTCATTCTCTGCCTCACCACACCCCAGTCACCCCTCATACTCTGCCTCACCCCAGTCACCCCTCATACTCTGCCTCACCCCTCACAGCAGTCACCCCTCATACTCTGCCTCACCCCACACAGCAGTCACCCCTCACAGCAGTCACCCCTCATACCATGCCTCACCCCTCACAGCAGTCACCCCTCTCACTCTGCCTCACCCCACACAGCAGTCACCCCTCATACTCTGCCTCACCCCACACAGCAGTCACCCCTCATACTCTGCCTCACCCCACACAGCAGTCACCCCTCACACTCTGCCTCACCCCTCACAGCAGTCACCCCTCATACTCTGCCTCACCCCTCACAGCAGTCACCCCTCATACTCTGCCTCACCCCTCACAGCAGTCACCCCTCATACTCTGCCTCACCCCTCACAGCAGTCACCCCTCACACTCTGCCTCTGCCCTCACAGCAGTCACCCCTCACACTCTGCCTCTCCCCTCACAGCAGTCACCCCTCATACTCTGCCTCACCCCTCACAGCAGTCACCCCTCATACTCTGCCTCACCCCGCGCAGCAGGCACCCATCATACCATGCCTCTCCCCTCACAGCAGTCACCCCTCACACTCTGCCTCACCCCTCACAGCAGTCACCCCTCACACTCTGCCTCACCCCTCACAGCAGTCACCCCTCATACTATGCCTCACCCCACCCCACACCCCAGTCACCCCTCATACTCTGCCTTACCCCTCACAGCAGTCACCCCTCACACTCCACACAGCAGTCACCCCTCATACCATGCCTCACCCCTCACAGCAGTCACCCCTCACACTCCACACAGCAGTCACCCCTCACACCCCTCACAGCAGTCACCCCTCATACCATGCCTCACCCCTCACAGCAGTCACCCCTCATACCATGCCTCACCCCACACAGCAGTCACCCCTCTTACCATGCCTCACCCCTCACAGCAGTCACCCCTTTTACCATGCCTCACCCCACACAGCAGTCACCCCTCATACACTGCCTCACCCCTCACAGCAGTCACCCCTCACACTCTGCCTCACCCCACACAGCAGTCACCCCTCATACTCTGCCTCACCCCTCACAGCATTCACCCCTCATGCTCTGCCTCACCCCACGCAGCAGTCACCCCTCATACTCTGCCTCACCCCATGCAGCAGTCACCCCTCATACTCTGCCTCACCCCTCACAGCAGTCACCCCTCACACTCTGCCTCACCCCACACAGCAGTCACCCCTCATACTCTGCCTCACCCCTCACAGCCGTCACCCCTCATGCTCTGCCTCACCCCACGCAGCAGTCACCCCTCATACTCTGCCTCACCCCACGCAGCAGTCACCCCTCATACTCTGCCTCACCCCTCGCAGCAGTCACCCCTCATACTCTGCCTCATCCCACACAGCAGTCACCCTTCATACTCTGCCTCACCCCGCACAGCAGTCACCCCTCATACTCTGCCTCACCCCTCACAGCAGTCACGCCTCACACTCTGCCTCACCCCACACAGCAGTCACCCCTCATACTCTGCCTCATCCCACACAGCAGTCACCCCTCATACTCTGCCTCACCCCTCACAGCAGTCACCTCTCACACTCTGCCTCACCCCTCACAGCAATCACCCCTCACACTCTGCCTCACCCCACGCTGCAGTCACCCCTCACACTCTGCCTCACCCCTCACAGCAGTCACCCCTCACACTCTGCCTCACCCCTCACAGCAGTCACCCCTCATACTATGCCTCACCCCACCCCACACCCCAGTCACCCCTCATACTCTGCCTTACCCCTCACAGCAGTCACCCCTCATACTCTGCCTCACCCCACACAGCAGTCACCCCTCATACCATGCCTCACCCCTCGCAGCAGTCACCCCTCACACTCTGCCTCACCCCTCACAGCAGTCACCCCTCATTCTCTGCCTCACCACACCCCAGTCACCCCTCATACTATGCCTCACCCCACCCCACACCCCAGTCACCCCTCATACTCTGCCTCACCCCTCACAGCAGTCACCCCTCATACTCTGCCTCACCCCACACAGCAGTCACCCCTCATACCATGCCTCACCCCTCGCAGCAGTCACCCCTCACACTCTGCCTCACCCCTCACAGCAGTCACCCCTCATTCTCTGCCTCACCACACCCCAGTCACCCCTCATACTCTGCCTCACCCCAGTCACCCCTCATACTCTGCCTCACCCCTCACAGCAGTCACCCCTCATACTCTGCCTCACCCCACACAGCAGTCACCCCTCACAGCAGTCACCCCTCATACCATGCCTCACCCCTCACAGCAGTCACCCCTCTCACTCTGCCTCACCCCACACAGCAGTCACCCCTCATACTCTGCCTCACCCCACACAGCAGTCACCCCTCATACTCTGCCTCACCCCACACAGCAGTCACCCCTCACACTCTGCCTCACCCCTCACAGCAGTCACCCCTCATACTCTGCCTCACCCCTCACAGCAGTCACCCCTCATACCATGCCTCACCCCTCACAGCAGTCACCCCTCATACTCTGCCTCACCCCTCACACTCTGCCTCACCCCTCACAGCAGTCACCCCTCACACTCTGCCTCACCCCACAGAGCAGTAACCCCTCATACTCTGCCTCACCCCTCACAGCAGTCACCCCTCATACTCTGCCTCACCCCACACAGCAGTCACCCCTCATACCATGCCTCACCCCTCGCAGCAGTCACCCCTCATACCATGCCTCACCCCTCACAGCAATCACCCCTCACACTCCACACAGCAGTCACTCCTCATACCATGCCTCACCCCTCGCAGCAGTCACCCCTCATACCATGCCTCACCCCTCACAGCAATCACCCCTCACACTCCACACAGCAGTCACCCCTCATACCATGCCTCACCCCACAGAGCAGTAACCCCTCATACTCTGCCTCACCCCTCACAGCAGTCACCCCTCATACTCTGCCTCACCCCACACAGCAGTCACCCCTCATACCATGCCTCACCCCTCGCAGCAGTCACCCCTCATACCATGCCTCACCCCTCACAGCAATCACCCCTCACACTCCACACAGCAGTCACCCCTCATACCATGCCTCACCCCTCACAGCAGTCACCCCTCATACTCTGCCTCACCCCACACAGCAGTCACCCCTCATACTCTGCCTCACCCCTCATGCTCTGCCTCACCCCGCACAGCAGTCACGCCTCACACTCTGCCTCACCCCGCACAGCAGTCACCCCTCACACTCTGCCTCACCCCTCACAGCAGTCACCCCTCACACTCTGCCTCACCCCACACACTCTGCCTCACCCCTCATACTCTGCCTCACCCCTCACAGCAGTCACCCCTCACACTCTGCCTCACCCCTCACAGCAGTCACCCCTCACACTCTGCCTCACCCCACACACTCTGCCTCACCCCTCACACTCTGCCTCACCCCACACCCCAGTCACCCCTCATACTCTGCCTCACCCCACACAGCAGTCACCCCTCACACTCTGCCTCACCCCTCACAGCAGTCACCCCTCACACTCTGCCTCACCCCTCATACTCTGCCTCACCCCAAACCCCAGTCACCCCTCATACTCTGCCTCACCCCACACAGCAGTCACCCCTCACACTCTGCCTCACCCCTCACAGCAGTCACCCCTCATACTCTGCCTCACCCCACACAGCAGTCACCCCTCATACTCTGCCTCACCCCTCACAGCAGTCACCCCTCATGCTCTGCCTCACCCCACGCAGCAGTCACCCCTCATACTCTGCCTCACCCCATGCAGCAGTCACCCCTCATACTCTGCCTCACCCCTCACAGCAGTCACCCCTCACACTCTGCCTCACCCCACACAGCAGTCACCCCTCATACTCTGCCTCACCCCTCATGCTCTGCCTCACCCCACGCAGCAGTCACCCCTCATACTCTGCCTCACCCCACGCAGCAGTCACCCCTCATACTCTGCCTCACCCCTCATGCTCTGCCTCACCCCACGCAGCAGTCACCCCTCATACTCTGCCTCACCCCTCATGCTCTGCCTCACCCCACGCAGCAGTCACCCCTCATACTCTGCCTCACCCCACGCAGCAGTCACCCCTCATACTCTGCCTCACCCCTCGCAGCAGTCACCCCTCATACTCTGCCTCATCCCACACAGCAGTCACCCTTCATACTCTGCCTCACCCCGCACAGCAGTCACCCCTCATACTCTGCCTCACCCCGCACAGCAGTCACCCCTCATACTCTGCCTCATCCCTCATGCTCTGCCTCACCCCACGCAGCAGTCACCCCTCATACTCTGCCTCACCCCACGCAGCAGTCACCCCTCATACTCTGCCTCACCCCTCGCAGCAGTCACCCCTCATACTCTGCCTCATCCCACACAGCAGTCACCCTTCATACTCTGCCTCACCCCGCACAGCAGTCACCCGTCATACTCTGCCTCACCCCGCACAGCAGTCACCCCTCATACTCTGCCTCATCCCACACAGCAGTCACCCCTCATACTCTGCCTCACTCTACACAGCAGTCACCCCTCATACTCTGCCTCACAGCAGTCACCCCTCACACTCTGCCTCATCCCACACAGCAGTCACCCCTCATACTCTGCCTCACCCCTCACAGCAGTCACCCCTCACACTCTGCCTCACCCCACACAGCAGTCACCCCTCACACTCTGCCTCACCCCACACAGCAGTCACCCCTCATACTCTGCCTCACCCCACACAGCAGTCACGCCTCACACTCTGCCTCACCCCACACAGCAGTCACCCCTCATACTCTGCCTCATCCCACACAGCAGTCACCACTCATACTCTGCCTCACCCCTCACAGCAGTCACCCCTCACACTCTGCCTCACCCCTCACAGCAATCACCCCTCACACTCTGCCTCACCCCACACAGCAGTCACCCCTCACACTCTGCCTCACCCCGCACAGCAGGCACCCATCATACCATGCCTCTCCCCTCACAGCAGTCACCCCTCACACTCTGCCTCACCCCTCACAGCAGTCACCCCTCACACTCTGCCTCACCCCTCACAGCAGTCACCCCTCACACTCTGCCTCACCCCTCACAGCAGTCACCCCTCACACTCTGCCTCACCCCACACACTCTGCCTCACCCCTCATACTCTGCCTCACCCCACACCCCAGTCACCCCTCATACTCTGCCTCACCCCACACAGCAGTCACCCCTCACACTCTGCCTCACCCCTCACAGCAGTCACCCCTCACACTCTGCCTCACCCCTCATACTCTGCCTCACCCCACACCCCAGTCACCCCTCATTCTCTGCCTCACCCCACACAGCAGTCACCCCTCACACTCTGCCTCACCCCTCACAGCAGTCACCCCTCATACTCTGCCTCACCCCTCACAGCAGTCACCCCTCATACTATGCCTCACCCCTCACAGCAGTCACCCCTCATACTCTGCCTCACCCCTCACAGCAGTCACCCCTCATACTCTGCCTCACCCCACACAGCAGTCACCCCTCACAGCAGTCACCCCTCATACTCTGCCTCACCCCTCACAGCAGTCACCCCTCATGCTCTGCCTCACCCCACGCAGCAGTCACCCCTCATGCTCTGCCTCACCCCACGCAGCAGTCACCCCTCATACTCTGCCTCACCCCTCGCAGCAGTCACCCCTCATACTCTGCCTCATCCCACACAGCAGTCACCCCTCATACTCTGCCTCACACCTCACAGCAGTCACCCCTCTCACTCTGCCTCACCCCACACAGCAGTCACCCCTCATACTCTGCCTCACCCCACACAGCAGTCACCCCTCATACTCTGCCTCACCCCTCACAGCAGTCACCCCTCATACCATGCCTCACCCCTCACAGCAGTCACCCCTCTCACTCTGCCTCACCCCTCACAGCAGTCACCCCTCATACCATGCCTCACCCCTCACAGCAGTCACCCCTCATACCATGCCTCACCCCTCACAGCAGTCACCCCTCATACCATGCCTCACCCCTCACACTCTGCCTCACCCCTCACAGCAGTCACCCCTCATACTCTGCCTCACCCCACACCCCAGTCACCCCTCATACTCTGCCTCACCCCTCACAGCAGTCACCCCTCATACTCTGCCTCACCCCACACAGCAGTCACCCCTCACAGCAGTCACCCCTCATACTCTGCCTCACCCCACACCCCAGTCACCCCTCATACTCTGCCTCACCCCACACAGCAGTCACCCCTCACACTCTGCCTCACACTCTGCCTCACCCCTCACAGCAGTCACCCCTCATTCTCTGCCTCACCACACCCCAGTCACCCCTCATACTCTGCCTCACCCCAGTCACCCCTCATACTCTGCCTCACCCCTCACAGCAGTCACCCCTCATACTCTGCCTCACCCCACACAGCAGTCACCCCTCACAGCAGTCACCCCTCATACCATGCCTCACCCCTCACAGCAGTCACCCCTCTCACTCTGCCTCACCCCACACAGCAGTCACCCCTCATACTCTGCCTCACCCCACACAGCAGTCACCCCTCATACTCTGCCTCACCCCACACAGCAGTCACCCCTCACACTCTGCCTCACCCCTCACAGCAGTCACCCCTCATACTCTGCCTCACCCCTCACAGCAGTCACCCCTCATACTCTGCCTCACCCCTCACAGCAGTCACCCCTCATACTCTGCCTCACCCCTCACAGCAGTCACCCCTCACACTCTGCCTCTGCCCTCACAGCAGTCACCCCTCACACTCTGCCTCTCCCCTCACAGCAGTCACCCCTCATACTCTGCCTCACCCCTCACAGCAGTCACCCCTCATACTCTGCCTCACCCCTCACAGCAGTCACCCCCCACAGCAGTCACCCCTCATACTCTGCCTCACCCCACACAGCAGTCACACCTCACACTCTGCCTCACCCCTCATACTCTGCCTCACCCCACACAGCAGTCACCCCTCATACTCTGCCTCACCCCACACCCCAGTCACCCCTCATACTCTGCCTCACCCCACACCCCAGTCACCCCTCATACTCTGCCTCACCCCACACCCCAGTCACCCCTCTCACTCTGCCTCACCCCACATAGCAGTCACCCCTCATACTCTGCCTCACCCCACACAGCAGTCACCCCTCATACTCTGCCTCACCCCTCACAGCAGTCACCCCTCATACCATGCCTCACCCCTCACAGCAGTCACCCCTCATACCCTGCCTCACCCCTCACAGCAGTCACCCCTCACAGCAGTCACCCCTCATACTCTGTCTCACCCCACACA
This sequence comes from Taudactylus pleione, assembly GCA_031769625.1. Taxonomy (NCBI): domain Eukaryota; kingdom Metazoa; phylum Chordata; class Amphibia; order Anura; family Myobatrachidae; genus Taudactylus; species Taudactylus pleione. Next base: position 14,584 of record JAUIMM010003689.1, read on the forward strand.
GCAGTCACCCCTCACACTCTGCCTCACCCCACACCCCAGTCACCCCTCACACTCTGCCTCACCCCACACCCCAGTCACCCCTCACACTCTGCCTCACCCCTCACAGCAGTCACCCCTCACACTCTGCCTCACCCCTCACAGCAGTCACCCCTCATACTCTGCCTCACCCCACACAGCAGTCACCCCTCACACTCTGCCTCACCCCACACAGCAGTCACCACTCACACTCTGCCTCACCCCACACAGCAGTCACCCCTCACACTCTGCCTCACCCCTCACAGCAGTCACCCCTCATACCATGCCTCACCCCTCACAGCAGTCACCCCTCATACCATGCCTCACCCCTCACAGCAGTCACCCCTCACACTCCACACAGCAGTCACCCCTCATACTCTTCCTCACCCCACACAGCAGTCACCCCTCACACTCTGCCTCACCCCACACAGCAGTCACCCCTCACACTCTGCCTCTCCCCTCACAGCAGTCACCCCTCATACTCTGCCTCACCCCACACCCCAGTCACCCCTCATACTCTGCCTCACCCCACACAGCAGTCACCCCTCACACTCTGCCTCACCCCTCACAGCAGTCACCCCTCACACTCTGCCTCACCCCTCACAGCAGTCACCCCTCATACTATGCCTCACCCCACCCCACACCCCAGTCACCCCTCATACTCTGCCTCACCCCACACCCCAGTCACCCCTCATACTCTGCCTCACCCCTCACAACAGTCACCCCTGATACTCTGCCTCACCCCACACAGCAGTCACCCCTCATACCATGCCTCACCCCTCGCAGCAGTCACCCCTCATACCATGCCTCACCCCTCACAGCAGTCACCCCTCACACTCCACACAGCAGTCACCCCTCATACCATGCCTCACCCCTCACAGCAGTCACCCCTCACACTCCACACAGCAGTCACCCCTCACAGCAGTCACCCCTCATACCATGCCTCACCCCTCACAGCAGTCACCCCTCATACCATGCCTCACCCCACACAGCAGTCACCCCTCTTACCATGCCTCACCCCTCACAGCAGTCACCCCTTTTACCATGCCTCACCCCACACAGCAGTCACCCCTCATACCCTGCCTCACCCCTCACAGCAGTCACCCCTCATACCATGCCTCACCCCTCACAGCAGTCACCCCTCATACCATGCCTCACCCCTCACAGCAGTCACCCCTCACACTCTGCCTCACCCCTCACAGCAGTCACCCCTCATACTCTGCCTCACCCCACCCCACACCCCAGTCACCCCTCTTACTCTGCCTCACCCCAGTCACCCCTCTTACTCTGCCTCACCCCTCACAGCAGTCACCCCTCATACTCTGCCTCACCCCACACAGCAGTCACCCCTCAAACTCTGCCTCACTCCTCACAGCAGTCACCCCTCATACCATGCCTCACCCCTCACAGCAGTCACCCCTCTCACTCTGCCTCACCCCTCACAGCAGTCACCCCTCATACCATGCCTCACCCCTCACAGCAGTCACCCCTCACACTCTGCCTCACCCCACACAGCAGTCACCCCTCACAGCAGTCACCCCTCATGCTCTGCCTCACCCCTCACAGCAGTCACCCCTCATGCTCTGCCTCACCCCACGCAGCAGTCACCCCTCATGCTCTGCCTCACCCCTCTCAGCAGTCACCCCTCATACTCTGCCTCACCCCTCTCAGCAGTCACCCCTCATACTCTGCCTCATCCCACACAGCAGTCACCCCTCATACTCTGCCTCACCCCTCACAGCAGTCACCCCTCACAGCAGTCACCCCTCTCACTCTGCCTCACCCCACACAGCAGTCACCCCTCATACTCTGCCTCACCCCACACAGCAGTCACCCCTCATACTCTGCCTCACCCTGCACAGCAGTCACCCCTCATACCATGCCTCACCCCTCACAGCAGTCACCCCTCTCACTCTGCCTCACCCCTCACAGCAGTCACCCCTCATACCATGCCTCACCCCTCACAGCAGTCACCCCTCATACCATGCCTCACCCCTCACAGCAGTCACCCCTCATACTCTGCCTCACCCCACAGAGCAGTCACCCCTCACACTCTGCCTCACCCCACACAGCAGTCACCCCTCATACTCTGCCTCACCCCACACAGCAGTCACCCCTCACACTCTGCCTCACCCCTCACAGCAGTCACCACTCACACTCTGCCTCACCCCACACAGCAGTCACCCCTCACACTCTGCCTCACCCCTCACAGCAGTCACCCCTCATACCATGCCTCACCCCTCACAGCAGTCACCCCTCATACCATGCCTCACCCCTCACAGCAGTCACCCCTCATACCATGCCTCATACTCTGCCTCACCCCACACAGCAGTCACCCCTCATACTCTGCCTCACCCCACACCCCAGTCACCCCTCATACTCTGCCTCACCCCTCACAGCAGTCACCTCTCATACTCTGCCTCACCCCACACAGCAGTCACCCCTCACACTCTTCCTCACCCCACACCCCAGTCACCCCTCATACTCTGCCTCACCCCACACCCCAGTCACCCCTCATACTCTGCCTCACCCCTCACAGCAGTCACCCCTCATACTCTGCCTCACCCCACACAGCAGTCACCCCTCACAGCAGTCACCCCTCATACTCTGCCTCACCCCACACCCCAGTCACCCCTCATACTCTGCCTCACCCCACACAGCAGTCACCCCTCACACTCTGCCTCACCCCTCACAGCAGTCACCCCTCATTCTCTGCCTCACCACACCCCAGTCACCCCTCATACTCTGCCTCACCCCACACCCCAGTCACCCCTCATACTCTGCCTCACCTCTCACAGCAGTCACCCCTCATACTCTGCCTCACCCCACACAGCAGTCACCCCTCACAGCAGTCACCCCTCATACCATGCCTCACCCCTCACAGCAGTCACCCCTCTCACTCTGCCTCACCCCACACAGCAGTCACCCCTCATACTCTGCCTCACCCCACACAGCAGTCACCCCTCATACTCTGCCTCACCCCACACAGCAGTCACCCCTCACACTCTGCCTCACCCCTCACAGCAGTCACCCCTCATACTCTGCCTCACCCCACACAGCAGTCACCCCTCATACCATGCCTCACCCCTCACAGCAGTCACCCCTCACAGCAGTCACCCCTCACACTCCACACAGCAGTCACCCCTCATTCTCTTCCTCACCCCACACAGCAGTCACCCCTCATACCATGCCTCACCCCTCACAGCAGTCACCCCTCTCACTCTGCCTCACCCCACACAGCAGTCACCCCTCATACTCTGCCTCACCCCACACAGCAGTCACCCCTCATACTCTTCCTCACCCCACACAGCAGTCACCCCTCACACTCTGCCTCACCCCTCACAGCAGTCACCCCTCATACTCTGCCTCACCCCACACAGCAGTCACCCCTCATACCATGCCTCACCCCTCACAGCAGTCACCCCTCATACAATGCCTCACCCCTCACAGCAGTCACCCCTCACACTCCACACAGCAGTCACCCCTCATACTCTTCCTCACCCCACACAGCAGTCACCCCTCACACTCTGCCTCACCCCACACAGCAGTCACCCCTCACACTCTGCCTCACCCCTCACAGCAGTCACCCCTCATACTATGCCTCACCCCACACCCCAGTCACCCCTCATACTCTGCCTCACCCCACACCCCAGTCACCCCTCATACTCTGCCTCACCCCTTACAGCAGTCACCCCTCATACCATGCCTCACCCCTCACAGCAGTCACCCCTCACAGCAGTCACCCCTCACACTCCACACAGCAGTCACCCCTCATACCATGCCTCACCCCTCACAGCAGTCACCCCTCATACTCTGCCTCACCCCACACAGCAGTCACCCCTCATACTCTGCCTCACCCCACACAGCAGTCACCCCTCATACTCTGCCTCACCCCTCACAGCAGTCACCCCTCATACTCTGCCTCACCCCACACAGCAGTCACCCCTCATACTCTGCCTCACCCCACACCCCAGTCACCCCTCATACTCTGCCTCACCCCACACAGCAGTCACCCCTCATACTCTGCCTCACCCCACACAGCAGTCACCCCTCATACTCTGCCTCACCCCACACCCCAGTCACCCCTCATACTCTGCCTCACCCCACACAGCAGTCACCCCTCACACTCTGCCTCACCCCTCACACTCTGCCTCACCCCTCACAGCAGTCACCCCTCATTCTCTGCCTCACCCCACCCCACACCCCAGTCACCCCTCATACTCTGCCTCACCCCACACCCCAGTCACCCCTCATACTCTGCCTCACCCCTCACAGCAGTCACCCCTCATACTCTGCCTCACCCCACACAGCAGTCACCCCTCATACTCTGCCTCACCCCACACAGCAGTCACCCCTCATACTCTGCCTCACCCCTCACAGCAGTCACCCCTCATACCATGCCTCACCCCTCACAGCAGTCACCCCTCTCACTCTGCCTCACCCCACACAGCAGTCACCCCTCATACTCTGCCTCACCCCACACAGCAGTGACCCCTCATACTCTTCCTCACCCCACACAGCAGTCACCCCTCACACTCTGCCTCACCCCTCACAGCAGTCACCCCTCGTACTCTGCCTCACCCCACACAGCAGTCACCCCTCATACCATGCCTCACCCCTCACAGCAGTCACCCCTCATACCATGCCTCACCCCTCACAGCAGTCACCCCTCACACTCCACACAGCAGTCACCCCTCATACTCTTCCTCACCCCACACAGCAGTCACCCCTCATACTCTGCCTCACCCCACACAGCAGTCACCCCTCATACTCTGCCTCACCCCTCACAGCAGTCACCCCTCATGCTCTGCCTCACCCCACGCAGCAGTCACCCCTCATACTCTGCCTCACCCCATGCAGCAGTCACCCCTCATACTCTGCCTCACCCCTCACAGCAGTCACCCCTCACACTCTGCCTCACCCCACACAGCAGTCACCCCTCATACTCTGCCTCACCCCTCATGCTCTGCCTCACCCCACGCAGCAGTCACCCCTCATTCTCTGCCTCACCCCACGCAGCAGTCACCCCTCATACTCTGCCTCACCCCTCGCAGCAGTCACCCCTCATACTCTGCCTCATCCCACACAGCAGTCACCCTTCATACTCTGCCTCACCCCTCACACTCTGCCTCACCCCTCACAGCAGTCACCCCTCATTCTCTGCCTCACCCCACCCCACACCCCAGTCACCCCTCATACTCTGCCTCACCCCACACCCCAGTCACCCCTCATACTCTGCCTCACCCCTCACAGCAGTCACCCCTCATACTCTGCCTCACCCCACACAGCAGTCACCCCTCATACTCTGCCTCACCCCACACAGCAGTCACCCCTCATACTCTGCCTCACCCCTCACAGCAGTCACCCCTCATACCATGCCTCACCCCTCACAGCAGTCACCCCTCTCACTCTGCCTCACCCCACACAGCAGTCACCCCTCATACTCTGCCTCACCCCACACAGCAGTGACCCCTCATACTCTTCCTCACCCCACACAGCAGTCACCCCTCACACTCTGCCTCACCCCTCACAGCAGTCACCCCTCGTACTCTGCCTCACCCCACACAGCAGTCACCCCTCATACCATGCCTCACCCCTCACAGCAGTCACCCCTCATACCATGCCTCACCCCTCACAGCAGTCACCCCTCACACTCCACACAGCAGTCACCCCTCATACTCTTCCTCACCCCACACAGCAGTCACCCCTCATACTCTGCCTCACCCCACACAGCAGTCACCCCTCATACTCTGCCTCACCCCTCACAGCAGTCACCCCTCATGCTCTGCCTCACCCCACGCAGCAGTCACCCCTCATACTCTGCCTCACCCCATGCAGCAGTCACCCCTCATACTCTGCCTCACCCCTCACAGCAGTCACCCCTCACACTCTGCCTCACCCCACACAGCAGTCACCCCTCATACTCTGCCTCACCCCTCATGCTCTGCCTCACCCCACGCAGCAGTCACCCCTCATTCTCTGCCTCACCCCACGCAGCAGTCACCCCTCATACTCTGCCTCACCCCTCGCAGCAGTCACCCCTCATACTCTGCCTCATCCCACACAGCAGTCACCCTTCATACTCTGCCTCACCCCGCACAGCAGTCACCCGTCATACTCTGCCTCACCCCTCACAGCAGTCACGCCTCACACTCTGCCTCACCCCGCACAGCAGTCACCCCTCATACTCTGCCTCATCCCACACAGCAGTCACCCCTCATACTCTGCCTCATCCCACACAGCAGTCACCCCTCATACTCTGCCTCACTCTACACAGCAGTCACCCCTCATACTCTGCCTCACAGCAGTCACCCCTCACACTCTGC
>JAUIMM010003690.1:0-46646 GCA_031769625.1 Taudactylus pleione
TCCTGTCCCCCCCCAGTCTCCTGTCACTGCCCCCCCCAGTCTCCTGTCAACTGTCCCCCCCCAGTCTCCTGTCACTGTCCCCCCCCAGCCTCCTGTCACTGTCCCCCCAGCCTCCTGTCCCTGTCCCCCCCAGTCTCCTGTCACTGTCCCCCCCCAGCCTCCTGTCCCTGTCCCCCCAGTCTCCTGTCACTGTCCCCCCCAGCCTCCTGTCCCTGTCCCCCCAGTCTCCTGTCCCTGTCCCCCCCAGTCTCCTGTCCCTGTCCCCCCCCAGCCTCCTGTCCCTGTCCCCCCAGCCTCCTGTCCCTGTCCCCCCAGTCTCCTGTCCCTGTCCCCCCAGTCTCCTGTCCCTGTCCCCCCAGTCTCCTGTCACTGTCCCCCGCCCCCAGTCTCCTGTCCCCCCCCAGCCTCCTGTCCCTGTCCCCCCAGTCTCCTGTCCCTGTCCCCCCCAGTCTCCTGTCACTGTCCCCCCCAGTCTCCTGTCACTGTCCCCCCCCAGTCTCCTGTCCCCCCCCCAGCCTCCTGTCCCTGTCCCCCCAGTCTCCTGTCCCTGTCCCCCCCAGTCTCCTGTCCCTGTCCCCCCCAGTCTCCCTGTCCCCCCCAGCCTCCTGTCCCTGTCCCCCCAGTCTCCTGTCCCTGTCCCCCCAGTCTCCTGTCCCTGTCCCCCCCAGTCTCCTGTCCCTCCCCCCAGTCTCCTGTCACTGCCCCCCCAGTCTCCTGTCCCCCCCCAGCCTCCTGTCCCTGTCCCCCCAGTCTCCTGTCCCTGTCCCCCCAGTCTCCTGTCACTGTCCCCCCCAGTCTCCTGTCCCCCCCCAGCCTCCTGTCCCTGTCCCCCCAGTCTCCTGTCCCTGTCCCCCCAGTCTCCTGTCCCTGTCCCCCCCAGTCTCCTGTCCCCCCCCAGCCTCCTGTCCCTGTCCCCCCAGTCTCCTGTCCCTGTCCCCCCCAGTCTCCTGTCCCTGTCCCCCCCAGTCTCCTGTCCCCCCCCCAGTCTCCTGTCACTGCCCCCCCCAGTCTCCTGTCACTGTCCCCCCCCAGCCTCCTGTCACTGTCCCCCCCCAGCCTCCTGTCCCTGTCCCCCCCCAGCCTCCTGTCCCTGTCCCCCCAGTCTCCTGTCACTGTCCCCCCCCAGCCTCCTGTCCCTGTCCCCCCAGTCTCCTGTCACTGTCCCCCCCAGCCTCCTGTCCCTGTCCCCCCAGTCTCCTGTCCCTGTCCCCCCCAGTCTCCTGTCCCTGTCCCCCCCCAGCCTCCTGTCCCTGTCCCCCCAGCCTCCTGTCCCTGTCCCCCCAGTCTCCTGTCCCTGTCCCCCCAGTCTCCTGTCCCTGTCCCCCCAGTCTCCTGTCACTGTCCCCCCAGTCTCCTGTCCCCCCCCAGCCTCCTGTCCCTGTCCCCCCAGTCTCCTGTCACTGTCCCCCCCAGTCTCCTGTCACTGTCCCCCCCAGTCTCCTGTCACTGTCCCCCCCAGTCTCCTGTCCCCCCCCAGCCTCCTGTCCCTGTCCCCCCAGTCTCCTGTCCCTGTCCCCCCCAGTCTCCTGTCCCCCCCCCAGCCTCCTGTCCCTGTCCCCCCAGTCTCCTGTCCCTGTCCCCCCAGTCTCCTGTCCCTGTCCCCCCCAGTCTCCTGTCCCCCCCCAGTCTCCTGTCACTGCCCCCCCCAGTCTCCTGTCACTGTCCCCCCCCAGTCTCCTGTCACTGTCCCCCCCCAGCCTCCTGTCACTGTCCCCCCCAGCCTCCTGTCCCTGTCCCCCCAGTCTCCTGTCACTGTCCCCCCCCAGCCTCCTGTCCCTGTCCCCCCAGTCTCCTGTCACTGTCCCCCCCAGCCTCCTGTCCCTGTCCCCCCAGTCTCCTGTCCCTGTCCCCCCCAGTCTCCTGTCCCTGTCCCCCCCCAGCCTCCTGTCCCTGTCCCCCCAGTCTCCTGTCCCTGTCCCCCCAGTCTCCTGTCCCTGTCCCCCCAGTCTCCTGTCACTGTCCCCCCAGTCTCCTGTCCCCCCCCAGCCTCCTGTCCCTGTCCCCCCAGTCTCCTGTCCCTGTCCCCCCAGTCTCCTGTCACTGTCCCCCCCAGTCTCCTGTCACTGTCCCCCCCCAGTCTCCTGTCCCCCCCCCAGCCTCCTGTCCCTGTCCCCCCAGTCTCCTGTCCCTGTCCCCCAGTCTCCTGTCCCTGTCCCCCCCAGTCTCCTGTCCCCCCCCCAGCCTCCTGTCCCTGTCCCCCCAGTCTCCTGTCCCTGTCCCCCCCAGTCTCCTGTCCCCCCCCAGTCTCCTGTCACTGCCCCCCCCAGTCTCCTGTCACTGTCCCCCCCCAGCCTCCTGTCACTGTCCCCCCCCAGCCTCCTGTCCCTATCCCCCCAGTCTCCTGTCACTGTCCCCCCCCAGCCTCCTGTCCCTGTCCCCCCAGTCTCCTGTCACTGTCCCCCCAGTCTCCTGTCCCTGTCCCCTCGCATCCCCGGGACTCACCTGTTCCTGGTAATAATAGTCGGATATCCCACCAGTCCCCGGGTACTGTCATGTGAACAGTGACAGGCGCTGCTAATTGGCTGGAAAGTAAATGTGGGCGGGGAACGGGGAAGTCCATGAGCGGAGCACGAGACACCACCTGCGGCAGTGTGTTTATAAGAGGCACGTGATCCCCGCCCAGTGACGCAGCTTCCGGCCTCGGCAGATGTCGCGCCGCAGGGTACAGCCGCCATGTTCTTGGTGGGAAGCAGCAGCTCAGCCTCTGTGATCCTGGCCCCAGCAGCAGCTCCTCCCTGTGTCACACTCAGCTCATTCTGCTTCTCCCACTATTCAGCAACCTGAGTCTTACTCACATCATGAGGAAAGGACACTCCTGCGTGATAGAAGTGCCCCGGCTCTGCTGGAACGGCCTAACGCAGAGGATAATGCGACTATCACTGTTCTGTGCCAATGCCGCACACGCTCTACCGTTATATAGTTATAGTGCGATTATAGGGCCTGATTCAGAGCCGGACGCTATTTGCGCTCGCTCGTCCAGAAAATAGGGGTGGCTATTCAAATGAACCGTTCGCTCTTTGCAGTCTGTTCACGCCTCTAGGTCTGAACGAGCGAACAAAACTTGTGGTGGTTTTATGGAAAAATAAGCCCCCTGGCCGCTCGCATCCTACGTCATGTCCGCTATTTATTAGATTAATCGAGTACATCGACCAGCGTATGAACTGCTCGCTGTTCTTGTGGTTGGTGTTTGCTACCACAATCTTGCGAGCAGTTCTGGCTATAAAATAACCCAGTGACGTGGTCAATGACGCTGCTGTTTTAAGTATGCATACCCATAAAACGCCCGTTTTGACCTTTAAGCACGCCTGCGTTCGGATCTCCACTCCCCGTTTTCAAGCACCTTCCCCTGTTACCACCCACATACGCCTCATTCTGTCACTCAAATTGTCAGGCATTCGCTATTTTGCGAGCACATGAATTTCGACCGCACTGACTGGTTCGCGCATGCGTATAACAATCCGTACGCATGTGCAGTTGGGCAAACATCGCTCGGAGCGAACGAGCGGCCGTTTATGAGCGGCTCTGAATCAGGCCCATAGTCAGGGGTTGTATGCGCCATGGAGGGGTGTGCCAAGCTGCCTCATATATCATTGTACAGTCCCCTCTCCCCTATATAATAATAATACCTACCTCATATCATTGCACAGTCCCCTCTCCCCTATATAATAATACCTACCTCATATATCATTGTACAGTCCCCTCTCCCCTATATAATAATAATACCTACCTCATATCATTGTTCAGTCCCCTCTCCCCTATATAATAATACCTATCTCATATATCGTTGTACAGTCCCCTCTCCCCTATATAATATACCTACCTCATATATCATTGTTACAGTCCCCTCTCCCCTATATAATAATAATACCACATATATCATTATGCAGTCCCCTCTCCCCTATATAATAATAATACCTATCTCATATATCATTGTACAGTCACCTCTCCCCTATATAATAATACCTGCCACATATATCATTGTACAGTCCCCTCTATAATAATAATACCTACCTCATATATCATTGTTCAGTCCACTCTCCCCTATATAATAATAATACCACATATATGATTGTACAGTCCCCTCTCCCCTATATAATAATAATAGCTATCTCATATATCGTTGTACAGTCCCCTCTCCCCTATATAATATACCTACCTCATATATCATTGTACAGTCCCCTCTCCCCTATATAATAATAATACCTACCTCATATGTCATTGTACAGTCCCTTCTCCCCTATATAATAATAATACCTACCTCATATATCATTGTACAGTCCCCTCTCCCCTATATAATAACAATACCTACCTCACATATCATTGTTCAGTCCCCTCTCCCCTATATAACAATACCTACCTCATATGTCATTGTACAGTCCCCTCTCCACTATATAATAATAATACCAACCTCATATATCATTGTTCAGTCCCCTCTCCCCTATATAATAATAATACCTATCTCACATATATAGTTGTACAGTCCCCTCTCCCCTATATAATAATACTTACCTCATATATCATTGTTCAGTCCCCTCTCCCCTATATAATAATAATACCTATCTCATATATCGTTGTACAGTCCCCTCTCCCGAATATATAATATACCTACCTCATATATCATTGTACAGTCCCCTCTCCCCTATATAATAATAATATCACATATATCATTATGCAGTCCCCTCTCCCCTTTATAATAATACCTACCTCATATATCATTGTACAGTCCCCTCTCCCCTATATAATAATAATACCCCTTATATGATTGTACAGTCCCCTCTCCCCTATATAATAATACCTGCCACATATATCATTGTACAGTCCCCTCTATAATAATAATACCTACCTCATATATCATTGTTTAGTCCACTCTCCCCTATATAATAATAATACCACATATATGATTGTACAGTCCCCTCTCCCCTATATAATAATAATACCTATCTCATATATCATTGTACAGTCCCCTCTCCCCTATATAATATACCTACCTCATATATCATTGTACAGTCATCTCTCCCCTATATAATAATAATAATACCTACCTCATATGTCATTGTACAGTCCCTTCTCCCCTATATAATAATAATACTTACCTCATATATCATTGTACAGTCCCCTCTCCCCTATATAATAACAATACCTACCTCATATATCATTGTTCAGTCCCCTCTCCCCTATATAACAATACCTACCTCATATGTCATTGTACAGTCCCCTCTCCACTATATAATAATAATACCTACCTCATATATCATTGTTCAGTCCCCTCTCCCCTATATAATAATAATACCTATCTCATATATCGTTGTACAGTCCCCTCTCCCCTCTATAATATACCTACCTCATATATCATTGTACAGTCCCCTCTCCCCTATATAATAATAATACCTACCTCATCTATCATTGTACAGTCACCTCTCCCCTATATAATAATAATACCTACCTCATATATCACTGTACAGTCCCCTCTCCCCTATATAATAATAATACCTACCTCATATATCATTGTTCAGTCCCCTCTCCCCTATATAATAATAATACCTATCTCAGATATCGTTGTACAGTCCCCTCTCCCCTATATAATATACCTACCTCATATATCATTGTACAGTCCCCTCTCCCCTATAAAATAATAATACCACATATATCATTATGCAGTCCCCTCTCCCCTATATAATAATAATACCTTCCTCATATCATTGAACAGTCCCCTCTCCCCTATATAATAATACCTACCTCATATATCATTGTACAGTCCCCTCTCCCCTATATAATAATACCTATCTCATATATCGTTGTACAGTCCCCTCTCCCCTATATAATATACCTACCTCATATATCATTGTACAGTCCCCTCTCCCCTATATAATAATAATACCACATATATCATTATGCAGTGCCCTCTCCCCTATATAATAATAATACCTACCTCATATATCATTGTACTGTCCCCTCTCCCCTATATAATAATAATACCACATATATGATTGTACAGTCCCCTCTCCCCTATATAATAATACCTGCCACATATATCATTGTACAGTCCCCTCTATAATAATAATACCTACCTCATATATCATTGTACAGTCCCCTCTCCCCAATATAATAATAATGCCTACCTCATATATTATTGTTCAGTCCCCTCTCCCCTATATAATAATAATAATAATGCCTACCTCATATGTCATTGTACAGTCCCCTCTCCCCTATATAATAATAGTACCTACCTCATATATCATTTTACAGTCCCCTCTACCCTATATAATAATAATAATACCTATCTCATATATCGTTGTACAGTCCCCTCTCCCCTATATAATATACCTACCTCATATATCATTGTATAGTCCCCTCTCCCCTATATAATAATAATACCTACCTCATATGTCATTGTACAGTCCCTCCTCCCCTATATAATAATAATACCTACCTCATATATCATTGTACAGTCCCCTCTCCCCTATATAATAATAATACCTACCTCATATCATTGTTCAGTCCCCTCTCCCCTATATAATAATTCCTACCTCATATGTCATTGTACAGTCCCCTCTCCACTATATAATAATAATACCTACCTCATATATCATTGTTCAGTCCCCTCTCCCCTATATAATAATAATACCTTTCTCATATATCGTTGTACTGTCCCCTCTCCCCTATATAATATACCTACCTCATATATCATTGTACAGTCCCCTCTCCCCCATATAATAATAATACCTACCTCATATATCATTGTACAGTCCCCTCTCCCCTATATAATAATAATACCTACCTCATATATCATTGTTCAGTCCGCTCTCCCCTATATTATAATAATACCACTTATATGATTGTACAGTCCCCTCTCCCCTATATAATAATAATACCTATCTCATATATCATTGTACAGTCCCCTCTCCCCTATATAATATACCTACCTCATATATCATTGTACAGTCCCTTCTCCCCTATATAATAATAATAATAATAATAATAATACCTACCTCATATGTCATTGTACTGTCCCTTCTCCCCTATATAATAATAATACCTACCTCAAATATCATTCTACAGTCCCCTCTCCCCTATATAATAACAATACCTACCTCATATATCATTGTTCAGTCCCCTCTCCCCTATATAACAATACCTACCTCATATGTCATTGTACAGTCCCCTCTCCACTATATAATAATAATACCTTCCTCATATATCATTGTTCAGTCCCCTCTCCCCTATATAATAATAATACCTATCTCATATATCGTTGTACAGTCCCCTCTCCCCTATATAATATACCTTCCTCATATATCATTGTACAGTCCCCTCTCCCCTATATAATAATAATACCTACCTCATATAACATTGTACAGTCCCCTCTCCCCAATATAATAATAATACCTACCTCATATATCACTGTACAGTCCCCTCTCCCCTATATAATAATAATACCTACCTCATATATCATTGTTCAGTCCCCTCTCCCCTATATAATAATAATACCTATCTCATATATCATTGTACAGTCCCCTCTCCCCTAAATAATATACCTACCTCATATATCATTGTACAGTCCCCTCTCCCCTATATAATAATAATACCACATATATCATTATGCAGTCCCCTCTCCCCTATATAATAATAATACCTACCTCATATCATTGCACAGTCCCCTCTCCCCTATATAATAATACCTACCTCATATATCATTGTACAGTCCCCTCTCCCCTATATAATAATAATACCTACCTCATATCATTGTTCAGTCCCCTCTCCCCTATATAATAATAATACCTATCTCATATATCGTTGTACAGTCCACTCTCCCCTATATAATATACCTACCTCATATATCATTGTACAGTCCCCTCTCCCCTATATAATAATAATACCACATATATCATTATGCAGTCCCCTCTCCCCTATATAGTAATAATACCTACCTCATATATCATTGTACAGTCCCCTCTCCCCTATATAATAATAATACCTACCTCATATATCATTGTACAGTCCCCTCTCCCCTATATAATAATACCTACCTCATATGTCATTGTTCAGTCCCCTCTCCCCTATATAATAATAATACCTACCTCATATGTCATTGTACAGTCCCCTCTCCCCTATATAATAATAATACCTACCTCATATATCTTTGTACAGTCCCCTCTCCCCTATATAATAATAATAATACCTACCACATATATCATTAAGCAGTCCCCTCTCCCCTATATAATAATAATAATACCTACCTCATATATCATTGTACTCTCCCCTATATAATAATAATACCTACCTCATATATCATTGTACTCTCCCCTATATAATAATAATACCTACCTCATATTTCATTGTACAATCCCCTCTCCCCTATATAATAATACCTATCTCATATATCATTGTACAGTCCCCTCTCCCCTATATAATAATAATACCTACCTCATATATCATTGTACAGTCCCCTCTCCCCTATATAATAATAATACCTACCTCATATATCATTGTTCAGTCCCCTCTCCCCTATATAATAATAATAATACCTACCTCATATGTCATTGTACAGTCCCCTCTCCCCTATATAATAATAGTACCTACCTCATATATCATTTTACAGTCCCCTCTCCCCTATATAATAATAATAATACCTATCTCATATATCGTTGTACAGTCCCCTCTCCCCTATATAATATACCTACCTCATATATCATTGTATAGTCCCCTCTCCCCTATATAATAATAATACCTACCTCATATGTCATTGTACAGTCCCTTCTCCCCTATATAATAATAATACCTACCTCATATATCATTGTACAGTCCCCTCTCCCCTATATAATAATAATACCTACCTCATATCATTGTTCAGTCCCCTCTGCCCTATATAATAATACCTACCACATATATCATTGTACAGTACCCTCTCCCCCATATAATAATAATACCTACCTCATATATCATTGTACTGTCCCCTCTCCCCTATATAATAATAATACCTACCTCATATATCATTGTTCAGTCCCCTCTCCCCTATATAATAATAATACCTATCTCATATATCATTGTACAGTCCACTCACCCGAATATATAATATACCTACCTCATATATCATTGTACTGTCCCCTCTCCCCTATATAATAATAGTACCTACCTCATATATCATTGTACAGTCCCCTCTCCCCTATATAATAACAATACCACATATATAATTATGCAGTCCCCTCTCCCCTATATAATAATAATACCTACCTCATATATCATTGTACAGTCCCCTCTCCCCTCTATAATAATAATACCACATATATGATTGTACAGTCCCCTCTCCCCTATATAATAATACCTGCCACATATATCATTGTACAGTCCTCTCTATAATAATAATACCTACCTCATATATCATTGTTCAGTCCACTCTCCCCTATATAATAATAATACCACATATATGATTGTACAGTCCCCTCTCCCCTATATAATAATAATACCTATCTCATATATCGTTGTACAGTCCCCACTCCCCTATATAATATACCTACCTCATATATCATTGTACAGTCCCCTCTCCCCTATATAATAATAATAATACCTACCTCATATGTCATTGTACAGTCCCTTCTCCCCTATATAATAATAATACCTACCTCAAATATCATTGTACAGTCCCCTCTCCCCTATATAATAACAATACCTACCTCATATATCATTGTTCAGTCCCCTCTCCCCTATATAACAATACCTACCTCATATGTCATTGTACAGTCCCCTCTCCACTATATAATAATAATACCTACCTCATATATCATTGTTCAGTCCCCTCTCCCCTATATAATAATAATACCTATCTCATATATCGTTGTACAGTCCCCTCTCCCCTATATAATATACCTACCTCATATATCATTGTACAATCCCCTCTCCCCTATATAATAATAATACCTACCTCATATATCATTGTACAGTCCCCTCTCCCCTATATAATAATAATACCTACCTCATATATCATTGTTCAGTCCCCTCTCCCCTATATAATAATAATACCTATCATATATCGTTGTACAGTCCCCTCTCCCCTATATAATATACCTACCTCATATATCATTGTACAGTCCCCTCTCCCCTATATAATAATAATACCACATATATCATTATGCAGTCCCCTCTCCCCTATATAATAATAATACCAACCTCATATCATTGCACAGTCCCCTCTCCCCTATATAATAATACCTACCTCATATATCATTGTACAGTCCCCTCTCCCCTATATAATAATAATACCTACCTCATATCATTGTTCAGTCCCCTCTCCCCTATATAATAATACCTATCTCATATATCGTTGTACAGTCCCCTCTCCCCTATATAATATACCTACCTCATATATCATTGTACAGTCCCCTCTCCCCTATATAATAATAATACCACATATATCATTATGCAGTCCCCTCTCCCCTATATAATAATAATACCTACCTCATATATCATTGTACAGTCCCCTCTCCCCAATATAATAATAATACCTACCTCATATATCATTGTTCAGTCCCCTCTCCCCTATATAATAATAATAATAATAATACCTACCTCATATGTCATTGTACAGTCCCCTCTCCCCTATATAATAATAGTACCTAACTCATATATAATTTTACAGTCCCCTCTACCCTATATAATAATAATATTAATACCTATCTCATATATCGTTGTACAGTCCCCTCTCCCCTATATAATATACCTACCTCATATATCATTGTATAGTCCCCTCTCCCCTATATAATAATAATACCTACCTCATATATCATTGTACAGTCCCTTCTCCCCTATATAATAATAATACCTACCTCATATATCATTGTACAGTCCCCTCTCCCCTATATAATAATAATACCTACCTCATATCAGTGTTCAGTCCCCTCACCCCTATATAATAATACCTACCTCATATGTCATTGTACAGTCCCCTCTCCACTATATAATAATAATACCTACCTCATATATCATTGTTCAGTCCCCTCTCCCCTATATAATAATAATACCTTTCTCATATATCGTTGTAGAGTCCCCTCTCCCCTATATAATATACCTACCTCATATATCATTGTACAGTCCCCTCTCCCCCATATAATAATAATACCTACCTCATATATCATTGTACAGTCCCATCTCCCCTATATAATAATAATACCTACCTCATATATCATTGTTCAGTCCTCTCTCCCCTATATAATAATAATACCTATCTCATATATCGTTGTACAGTCCCCTCTCCCTTATATAATATACCTACCTCATATATCATTGTACAGTCCCCTCTCCCCTATATAATAATACTACCACATATATCATTATGCAGTCCCCTCTCCCCTATATAATAATAATACCTACCTCATATATCATTGTACAGTCCCCTCTCCCCTATATAATAATAATACCACATATATGATTGTACAGTCCCCTCTCCCCTATATAATAATACCTACCACATATATCATTGTACTGTCCCCTCTATAATAATAATACCTACATCATATATCATTGTTCAGTCCCCTCTCCCCTATATAATAATAATAATAATAATAATAATACCTACCTCATATGTCATTGTACAGTCCCCTCTCCCCTATATAATGATAATACCTACCTCATATGTCATTGTACAGTCCCTTCTCCCCTATATAATAATAATACCTACCTCATATATCATTGTACAGTCCCCTCTCCCCTATATAATACATACCACATATATCATTATGCAGTCCCCTCTCCCCTATATAATAATAATACCTATCTCATATATCATTGTACAGTCCCCTCTCCCCTATATAATAATAATAATACCACATATATCATTGTACAGTCCCCTCTCCTCTATATAATAATACCTACCACATATATCATTGTTCAGTCCCCTCTCCCCTATATAATAATAATACCTACCTCATATATCTTTGTTCAGTCCCCTCTCCCCTATATAATAATAATACCTATCTCATATATCGTTGTACAGTCCCCTCTCCCCTATATAATATACCTACCTCATATATCATTATACAGTCCCCTCTCCCCTATAAAATAATAATACCACATATATCATTATGCAGTCCCCTCTCCCCTATATAATAATAATACCTTCCTCATATCATTGCACAGTCCCCTCTCCCCTATATAATAATACCTACCTCATATATCATTGTACAGTCCCCTCTCCCCTATATAATAATACCTATCTCATATATCGTTCTACAGTCCCCTCTCCCCTATATAATATACCTACCTCATATATCATTGTACAGTCCCCCTCTCCCCTATATAATAATAATACCACATATATCATTATGCAGTCCCCCTCTCCCCTATATAATAATAATACCTACCTCATATATCATTGTACAGTCCCCCTCTCCCCTATATAATAATAATACCACATATATGATTGTACAGTCCCCTCTCCCCCTATATAATAATACCTGCCACATATATCATTGTACAGTCCCCTCTATAATAATAATACCTACCTCATATATCATTGTACAGTCCCCTCTCCCCCAATATAATAATAATACCTACCTCATATATTATTGTTCAGTCCCCTCTCCCCTATATAATAATAATAATAATGCCTACCTCATATGTCATTGTACAGTCCCCTCTCCCCTATATAATAATAGTACCTACCTCATATATCATTTTACAGTCCCCTCTACCCTATATAATAATAATAATACCTATCTCATATATCGTTGTACAGTCCCCTCTCCCCTATATAATAATTCCTACCTCATATGTCATTGTACAGTCCCCTCTCCACTATATAATAATAATACCTACCTCATATATCATTGTTCAGTTCCCCTCTCCCCTATATAATAATAATACCTTTCTCATATATCGTTGTACTGTCCCCTCTCCCCTATATAATATACCTATCTCATATATCATTGTACAGTCCCCTCTCCCCCATATAATAATAATACCTACCTCATATATCATTGTACAGTCCCCTCTCCCCTATATAATAATAATACCTACCCTCATATATCATTGTTCAGTTCCGCTCTCACCCTATATTATAATAATACCACTTATATGATTGTACAGTCCCCTCTCCCCTATATATTAATAATACCTATCTCATATATCGTTGTACAGTCCCCTCTCCCCCTATATAATATACCTACCTCATATATCATTGTACAGTCCCCTCTCCCCTATATAATAATAATAATAATCACCTACCTCATATGTCATTGTACTGTCCCTTCTCCCCTATATAATAATAATACCTACCTCAAATATCATTCTACAGTCCCCTCTCCCCTATATAATAACAATACCTACCTCATATATCATTGTTCAGTCCCCTCTCCCCTATATAACAATACCTACCTCATATGTCATTGTACAGTCCCCTCTCCACTATATAATAATAATACCTACCTCATATATCATTGTTCAGTTCCCCTCTCCCCTATATAATAATAATACCTATCTCATATATCGTTGTACAGTCCCCTCTCCCCTATATAATATACCTACCTCATATATCATTGTACAGTCCCCTCTCCCCTATATAATAATAATACCTACCTCATATATCACTGTACAGTCCCCTCTCCCCTATATAATAATAATACCTACCTCATATATCATTGTTCAGTCCCCTCTCCCCTATATAATAATAATACCAATCTCATATATCATTGTACAGTCCCCCTCTCCCCTAAATAATATACCTACCTCATATATCATTGTACAGTCCCCTCTCCCCTATATAATAATAATACCACATATATCATTATGCAGTCCCCTCTCCCCTATATAATAATAATACCTACCTCATATCATTGCACAGTCCCCTCTCCCCTATATAATAATACCTACCTCATATATCATTGTACAGTCCCCTCTCCCCTATATAATAATAATACCTACCTCATATCATTGTTCAGTTCCCTCTCCCCTATATAATAATAATACCTATCTCATATATCGTTGTACAGTCCACTCTCCCCTATATAATATACCTACCTCATATATCATTGTACAGTCCCCTCTCCCCTATCTAATAATAATACCACATATATCATTATGCAGTCCCCTCTCCCCTATATAGTAATAATACCTACCTCATATATCATTGTACAGTCCCCTCTCCCCTATATAATAATAATACCACATATATGATTGTACAGTCCCCCTCTCCCCTATATAATAATACCTGCCACATATATCATTGTACAGTCCCCTCTATAATAATAATACCTACCTCATATATCATTGTTCAGTCCCCTCTCCCCTATATTATAATAATAATACCTACCTTATATGTCATTGTACATTCCCTTCTCCCCCTATATAATAATAATACCTACCTCTTATATCATTGTACAGTCCCTTCTCCCCTATATAATAATAATACCTACCTCATATATCATTGTACAGTCCCCTCTCCCCTATATAATAATACCTACCTCATATGTCATTGTTCAGTCCCCCTCCCCTATATAATAATAATACCTACCTCATATGTCATTGTACAGTCCCCTCTCCCCTATATAATAATAATACCTACCTCATATATCATTGTACAGTCCCCTCTCCCCTATATAATAATAATACCTACCACATATATCATTAAGCAGTCCCCTCTCCCCTATATAATAATAATAATACCTACCTCATATATCATTGTACAGTCCCCTCTCCCCTTTATAATAATAGTACCTACCTCATATATCATTTTACAGTCCCCTCTCCCCCTATATAATAATAATAATACCTATCTCATATATCGTTGTACAGTCCCCTCTCCCCTATATAATATACCTACCTCATATATCATTGTATAGTCCCCCTCTCCCCTATATAATAATAATACCTACCTCATATGTCATTGTACAGTCCCCTTCTCCCCTATATAATAATAATACCTACCTCATATATCATTGTACAGTCCCCTCTCCCCTATATAATAATAATACCTACCTCATATCATTGTTCAGTCCCCTCACCCCTATATAATAATACCTACCTCATATGTCATTGTACAGTCCCCTCTCCACTATATAATAATAATACCTACCTCATATATCATTGTTCAGTCCCCTCCCCCCTATATAATAATAATACCTTTCTCATATATCGTTGTAGAGTCCCCTCTCCCCTATATAATATACCTACCTCATATATCATTGTACAGTCCCCTCTCCCCCATATAATAATAATACCTACCTCATATATCATTGTACAGTCCCCTCTCCCCTATATAATAATAATACCTACCTCATATATCATTGCTCAGTCCCCCTCTCCCCTATATAATAATAATACCTATCTCATATATCGTTGTACAGTCCCCTCTCCCTTATATAATATACCTACCTCATATATCATTGTACAGTCCCCTCTCCCCTATATAATAATACTACCACATATATCATTATGCAGTCCCCTCTCCCCTATATAATAATAATACCTACATCATATATCATTGTACAGTCCCCTCTCCCCTATATAATAATAATACCACATATATGATTGTACAGTCCCCTCTCCCCTATATAATAATACCTACCACATATATCATTGTACTGTCCCCTCTATAATAATAATACCTACCTCATATATCATTGTTCAGTCCCCTCTCCCCTATATAATAATAATAATACCACATATATCATTGTACAGTCCCCCTCTCCTCTATATAATAATACCTACCACATATATCATTGTTCAGTCCCCTCTCCCCTATATAATAATAATACCTACCTCATATATCTTTGTTCAGTCCCCTCTCCCCTATATAATAATAATACCTATCTCATATATCGTTGTACAGTCCCCTCTACCCTATATAATATACCTACCTCATATATCATTGTACAGTCCCCTCTCCCCCTATAAAATAATAATACCACATATATCATTATGCAGTCCTCTCTCCCCTATATAATAATAATACCTTCCTCATATCATTGCACAGTCCCCTCTCCCCTATATAATAATACCTATCTCATATATCATTGTACAGTCCCCTCTCCCCAATATAATAATACCTATCTCATATATCGTTGTACAGTCCCCTCTCCCCTATATAATATACCTACCTCATATATCATTGTACAGTCCCCTCTCCCCTATATAATAATAATACCACATATATCATTATGCAGTCCCCTCTCCCCTATATAATAATAATACCTACCTCATATATCATTGTACAGTCCCCTCTCCCCTATATAATAATAATACCACATATATGATTGTACAATCCCCTCTCCCCTATATAATAATACCTGCCACATATATCATTGTACAGTCCCCTCTATAATAATAATACCTACCTCATATATCATTGTACAGTCCCCTCTCCCCAATATAATAATAATACCTACCTCATATATTATTGTTCAGTCCCCTCTCCCCTATATAATAATAATAATGCCTACCTCATATGTCATTGTACAGTCCCCTCTCCCCTATATAATAATAGTACCTACCTCATATATCATTTTACAGTCCCCTCTACCCTATATAATAATAATAATACCTATCTCATATATCGTTGTACAGTCCCCTCTCCCCTATATAATATACCTACCTCATATATCATTGTATAGTCCCCTCTCCCCTATATAATAATAATACCTACCTCATATGTCATTGTACAGTCCCTTCTCCCCTATATAATAATAATACCTACCTCATATATCATTGTACAGTCCCCTCTCCCCTATATAATAATAATACCTACCTCATATCATTGTTCAGTCCCCTCTCCCCTATATAATAATTCCTACCTCATATGTCATTGTACAGTCCCCTCTCCACTATATAATAATAATACCTACCTCATATATCATTGTTCAGTCCCCTCTCCCCTATATAATAATAATACCTTTCTCATATATCGTTGTACTGTCCCCTCTCCCCTATATAATATACCTACCTCATATATCATTGTACAGTCCCCTCTCCCCCATATAATAATAATACCTACCTCATATATCATTGTACAGTCCCCTCTCCCCTATATAATAATAATACCTACCTCATATATCATTGTTCAGTCCGCTCTCCCCTATATTATAATAATACCACTTATATGATTGTACAGTCCCCTCTCGCCTATATAATAATAATACCTATCTCATATATCGTTGTACAGTCCCCTCTCCCCTATATAATATACCTACCTCATATATCATTGTACAGTCCCCTCTCCCCTATATAATAATATTAATAATACCTACCTCATATGTCATTGTACTGTCCCTTCTCCCCTATATAATAATAATACCTACCTCAAATATCATTCTACAGTCCCCTCTCCCCTATATAATAACAATACCTACCTCATATATCATTGTTCAGTCCCCTCTCCCCTATATAACAATACCTACCTCATATGTCATTGTACAGTCCCCTCTCCACTATATAATAATAATACCTACCTCATATATCATTGTTCAGTCCCCTCTCCCCTATATAATAATAATACCTATCTCATATATCGTTGTACAGTCCCCCTCTCCCCTATATAATATACCTACCTCATATATCATTGTACAGTCCCCTCTCCCCTATATAATAATAATACCTACCTCATATAACATTGTACAGTCCCCTCTCCCCTATATAATAATAATACCTACCTCATATATCACTGTACAGTCCCCTCTCTCCCCTATATAATAATAATACCTACCTCATATATCATTGTTCAGTCCCCTCTCCCCTATATAATAATAATACCTACCTCATATATCACTGTACAGTCCTCTCTCCCCCTATATAATAATAATACCTTCCTCATATCATTGCACAGTCCCCTCTCCCCTATATAATAATACCTATCTCATATATCATTGTACAGTCCCCTCTCCCCAATATAATAATACCTATCTCATATATCGTTGTACAGTCCCCTCTCCCCTATATAATATACCTACCTCATATATCATTGTACAGTCCCCTCTCCCCTATATAATAATAATACCACATATATCATTATGCAGTCCCCTCTCCCCTATATAATAATAATACCTACCTCATATATCATTGTACAGTCCCCTCTCCCCTATATAATAATACCTATCTCATATATCATTGTACAGTCCCCTCTCCCTCCCCAATATAATAATACCTATCTCATATATCGTTGTACAGTCCCCTCTCCCCTATATAATATACCTACCTCATATATCATTGTACAGTCCCCCTCTCCCCTATATAATAATAATACCACATATATCATTATGCAGTCCCCTCTCCCCTATATAATAATAATACCTACCTCATATATCATTGTACAGTCCCCTCTCCCCTATATAATAATAATACCACATATATGATTGTACAGTCCCCTCTCCCCTATATAATAATACCTGCCACATATATCATTGTACAGTCCCCTCTATAATAATAATACCTACCTCATATATCATTGTACAGTCCCCTCTCCCCAATATAATAATAATACCTACCTCATATATTATTGTTCAGTCCCCTCTCCCCTATATAATAATAATAATGCCTACCTCATATGTCATTGTACAGTCCCCTCTCCCCTATATAATAATAGTACCTACCTCATATATCATTTTACAGTCCCCTCTACCCTATATAATAATAATAATACCTATCTCATATATCGTTGTACAGTCCCCTCTCCCCTATATAATATACCTACCTCATATATCATTGTATAGTCCCCCTCTCCCCTATATAATAATAATACCTACCTCATATGTCATTGTACAGTCCCTTCTCCCCTATATAATAATAATACCTACCTCATATATCATTGTACAGTCCCCTCTCCCCTATATAATAATAATACCTACCTCATATCATTGTTCAGTCCCCTCTCCCCTATATAATAATACCTACCACATATATCATTGTACAGTACCCTCTCCCCCATATAATAATAATACCTACCTCATATATTATTGTACTGTCCCCTCTCCCCAATATAATAATAATACCTACCTCATATATCATTGTACAGTCCCCTCTCCCCTATATAATAACAATACCACATATATCATTATGCAGTCCCCTCTCCCCTATATAATAATAATACCTACCTCATATATCATTGTACAGTCCCCTCTCCCCTCTATAATAATAATACCACATATATGATTGTACAGTCCCCTCTCCCCTATATAATAATACCTGCCACATATATCATTGTACAGTCCTCTCTATAATAATAATACCTACCTCATATATAATTGTTCAGTCCACTCTCCCCTATATAATAATAATACCACATATATGATTGTACAGTCCCCTCTCCCCTATATAATAATAATACCTATCTCATATATCGTTGTACAGTCCCCACTCCCCTATATAATATACCTACCTCATATATCATTGTACAGTCCCCTCTCCCCTATATAATAATAATAATACCTACCTCATATGTCATTGTACAGTCCCTTCTCCCCTATATAATAATAATACCTACCTCATATATCATTGTACAGTCCCCTCTCCCCTATATAATAACAATACCTACCTCATATATCATTGTTCAGTCCCCTCTCCCCTATATAACAATACCTACCTCACATGTCATTGTACAGTCCCCTCTCCACTATATAATAATAATACCTACCTCATATATCATTGTTCAGTCCCCTCTCCCCTATATAATAATAATACCTATCTCATATATCGTTGTACACTCCCCTCTCCCCTATATAATATACCTACCTCATATATCATTGTACAGTCCCCTCTCTCCCCTCTATAATAATAATACCTACCTCATATATCATTGTACAGTCCCCTCTCCCCTATATAATAATAATACCTACCTCATATATCATTATGCAGTCCCCTCTCCCCTATATAATAATAATACCTACCTCATATCATTGCACAGTCCCCCTCTCCCCTATATAATAATACCTACCTCATATATCATTGTACAGTCCCCCTCTCCCCTATATAATAATAATACCTACCTCATATCATTGTTCAGTCCCCTCTCCCCTATATAATAATACCTATCTCATATATCGTTGTACAGTCCCCTCTCCCCTATATAATATACCTACCTCATATATCATTGTACAGTCCCCTCTCCCCTATATAATAATAATACCACATATATCATTATGCAGTCCCCTCTCCCCTATATAATAATAATACCTACCTCATATATCATTGTACAGTCCCCTCTCCCCAATATAATAATAATACCTACCTCATATATCTTTGTTCAGTCCCCTCTCCCCTATATAATAATAATAATAATAATACCTACCTCATATGTCATTGTACAGTCCCCTCTCCCCTATATAATAATAGTACCTAACTCATATATCATTTTACAGTCCCCTCTACCCTATATAATAATAATATTAATACCTATCTCATATATCGTTGTACAGTCCCCTCTCCCCTATATAATATACCTACCTCATATAACATTGTATAGTCCCCTCTCCCCTATATAATAATAATACCTACCTCATATGTCATTGTACAGTCCCTTCTCCCCTATATAATAATAATACCTACCTCATATATCATTGTACAGTCCCCTCTCCCCTATATAATAATAATACCTACCTCATATCATTGTTCAGTCCCCTCACCCCTATATAATAATACCTACCTCATATGTCATTGTACAGTCCCCTCTCCACTATATAATAATAATACCTACCTCATATATCATTGTTCAGTCCCCTCTCCCCTATATAATAATAATACCTTTCTCATATATCGTTGTAGAGTCCCCTCTCCCCTATATAATATACCTACCTCATATATCATTGTACAGTCCCCTCTCCCCTATATAATAATACTACCACATATATCATTATGCAGTCCCCTCTCCCCTATATAATAATAATACCTACCTCATATATCATTGTACAGTCCCCTCTCCCCTATATAATAATAATACCACATATATGATTGTACAGTCCCCTCTCCCCTATATAATAATACCTACCACATATATCATTCTACTGTCCCCTCTATAATAATAATACCTACCTCATATATCACTGTACAGTCCCCTCTCCCCTATATAATAATAATAATAATACCTACCTCATATGTCATTGTACAGTCCCCTCTCCCCTATATAATGATAATACCTACCTCATATGTCATTGTACAGTCCCCTCTCCCCTATATAATAATAATACCTACCTCATATATCATTATGCAGTCCCCTCTCCCCTATATAATAATAATACCTATCTCATATATCATTGTACAGTCCCCTCTCCCCTATATAATAATAATAATAATACCACATATATCATTGTACAGTCCCCTCTCCTCTATATAATAATACCTACCACATATATCATTGTTCAGTCCCCTCTCCCCTATATAATAATAATACCTACCTCATATATCTTTGTTCAGTCCCCTCTCCCCTATATAATAATAATAATACCTACCTCATATGTCATTGTACAGTCCACTCTCCCCTACATAATAATAATACCTACCTCATATGTCATTGTACAGTCCCCTCTCCCCTATATAATAATAATACCACATATATGATTGTACAGTCCCCTCTCCCCTATTTAATAATACCTGCCACATATATCATTGTACAGTCCCCTCTATAATAATAATACCTACCTCATATATCATTGTTCTGTCCCCTCTCCCCTATATTATAATAATAATACCTACCTTATATGTCATTGTACATTCCCTTCTCCCCTATATAATAATAATACCTACCTCTTATATCATTGTACAGTCCCTTCTCCCCTATATAATAATAATACCTACCTCATATATCATTGTACAGTCCCCTCTCCCCTATATAATAATACCTACCTCATATATCATTGTACAGTCCCCTCTCCCCTATATAATAATAATACCTACCTCATATATCATTGTACAGTCCTCTCTCCCCTGTATAATAATAATACCTACCTCATATATCATTGTTCAGTCCCCTCTCCCCTATATAATAATAATAATACCTACCTCATATGTCATTGTACAGTCCCCTCTCCCCTATATAATAATAGTACCTACCTCATATATCATTTTACAGTCCCCTCTCCCCTATATAATAATAATACCTACCTCATATATCATTGTACTCTCCCCTATATAATAATAATACCTACCTCATATATCATTGTATTCTCTCCTATATAATAATAATACCTACCTCATATATCATTGTACAGTCCCCTCTCCCCTATATAATAATACCTACCTCATATATCATTGTACAGTCCCCTCTCCCCTCTATAATAATAATACCTACCTCATATATCATTGTACTGTCCCCTCTCCCCTATATAATAATAATACCTACCTCATATATCATTGTTCAGTCCCCTCTCCCCTATATAATAATAATAATACCTACCTCATATGTCATTGTACAGTCCCCTCTCCCCTATATAATAATAGTACCTACCTCTTATATCGTTGTACAGTCCCCTCTCCCCTATATAATATACCTACCTCATATATCATTGTATAGTCACCTCTCCCCTATATAATAATAATACCTACCTCATATGTCATTGTACAGTCCCTTCTCCCCTATATAATAATAATAATACCTACCTCATATGTCATTGTACAGTCCCCTCTCCCCTATATAATAATAATACCTACCTCATATCATTGTTCAGTCCCCTCTCCCCTATATAATAATACCTACCTCATATATCATTGTACAGTCCCCTCTCCCCCATATAATAATAATACCTACCTCATATATCATTGTACAGTCCCCTCTCCCCTATATAATAATAATACCTACCTCATATATCATTGTTCAGTCCCCTCTCCCCTATATAATAATAATACCTATCTCATATATCGTTGTACAGTCCCCTCTCCCGAATATATAATATACCTACCTCATATATCATTGTACAGTCCCCTCTCCCCTATATAATAATAATACCACATATATCATTATGCAGTCACCTCTCCCCTAAATAATAATAATACCTACCTCATATATCATTGTACAGTCCCCTCTCCCCTATATAATAATAATACCACATATATGATTGTACAGTCCCCTCTCCCCTATATAATAATACCTGCCACATATGTCATTGTACAGTCCCCTCTATAATAATAATACCTACCTCATATATCATTGTTCAGTCCACTCTCCCCTATATAATAATAATACCACATATATGATTGTACAGTCCCCTCTCCCCTATATAATAACAATACCTAACTCATATATCATTGTTCAGTCCCCTCTCCCCTATATAACAATACCTACCTCATATGTCATTGTACAGTCCCCTCTCCACTATATAATAATAATACCTACCTCATATATCATTGTTCAGTCCCCTCTCCCCTATATAATAATAATACCTATCTCATATATCATTGTACAGTCCCCTCTCCCCTATATAATAATAATACCTAC
Source organism: Taudactylus pleione (assembly GCA_031769625.1). Lineage (NCBI taxonomy): Eukaryota > Metazoa > Chordata > Amphibia > Anura > Myobatrachidae > Taudactylus > Taudactylus pleione. The sequence goes on from JAUIMM010003690.1 coordinate 23,402, forward strand.
CTCATATATCACTGTACAGTCCCCTCTCCCCTATATAATAATAATACCTACCTCATATATCATTGTTCAGTCCCCTCTCCCCTATATAATCATAATACCTATCTCATATATCGTTGTACAGTCCCCTCTCCCCTATATAATATACCTACCTCATATATCATTGTACAGTCCCCTCTCCCCTATATAATAATAATACCACATATATCATTATGCAGTCCCCTCTCCCCTATATAATAATAATACCTACCTCATATCATTGCACAGTCCCCTCTCCCCTATATAATAATACCTACCTCATATATCATTGTACAGTCCCCTCTCCCCTATATAATAATAATACCTACCTCATATCATTGTTCAGTCCCCTCCTCCCTATATAATAATACCTATCTCATATATCGTTGTACAGTCCCCTCTCCCCTATATAATATACCTACCTCATATATCATTGTACAGTCCCCTCTCCCCTATATAATAATAATACCACATATATCATTATGCAGTCCCCTCTCCCCTATATAATAATAATACCAACCTCATATATCATTGTACAGTCCCCTCTCCCCAATATAATAATAATACCTACCTCATATATAATTGTTCAGTCCCCTCTCCCCTATATAATAATAATAATAATAATACCTACCTCATATGTCATTGTACAGTCCCCTCTCCCCTATATAATAATAGTACCTACCTCATATATCATTTTACAGTCCCCTCTACCCTATATAATAATAATAATACCTATCTCATATATCGTTGTACAGTCCCCTCTCCCCTATATAATATACCTACCTCACATATCATTGTATAGTCCCCTCTCCCCTATATAATAATAATACCTACCTCATATGTCATTGTACAGTCCCTTCTCCCCTATATAATAATAATACCTACCTCATATATCATTGTACAGTCCCCTCTCCCCTATATAATAATAATACCTACCTCATATCATTGTTCAGTCCCCTCTCCCCTATATAATAATACCTACCTCATATGTCATTGTACAGTCCCCTCTCCACTATATAATAATAATAATAATACCTACCTCATATATCATTGTTCAGTCCCCTCTCCCCTATATAATAATAATACCTTTCTCATATATCGTTGTACTGTCCCCTCTCCCCTATATAATATACCTACCTCATATATCATTGTACAGTCCCCTCTCCCCCATATAATAATAATACCTACCTCATATATCATTGTACAGTCCCCTCTCCCCTATATAATAATAATACCTCCATCATATATCATTGTTCAGTCCACTCTCCCCTATATTATAATAATACCACTTATATGATTGTACAGTCCCCTCTCCCCTATATAATAATAATACCTATCTCATATATCGTTGTACAGTCCCCTCTCCCCTATATAATATACCTACCTCATATATCATTGTACAGTCCCCTCTCCCCTATATAATAATAATAATACCTACCTCATATGTCATTGTACAGTCCCTTTTCCCCTATATAATAATAATACCTACCTCACATATCATTCTACAGTCCCCTCTCTCCTATATAATAACAATACCTATCTCATATATCATTGTTCAGTCCCCTCTCCCCTATATAACAATACCTACCTCATATGTCATTGTACAGTCCCCTCTCCACTATATAATAATAATACCTACCTCATATATCATTGTTCAGTCCCCTCTCCCCTATATAATAATAATACCTATCTCATATATCATTGTACAGTCCCCTCTCCCCTATATAATAAACCTACCTCATATATCATTGTACAGTCCCCTCTCCCCTATATAATAATAATACCTACCTCATATATCATTGTACAGTCCCCTCTCCCCTATATAATAATAATACCTACCTCATATATCACTGTACAGTCCCCTCTCCCCTATATAATAATAATACCTACCTCATATATCATTGTTCAGTCCCCTCTCCCCTATATAATCATAATACCTATCTCATATATCGTTGTACAGTCCCCTCTCCCCTATATAATATACCTACCTCATATATCATTGTACAGTCCCCTCTCCCCTATATAATAATAATACCACATATATCATTATGCAGTCCCCTCTCCCCTATATAATAATAATACCTACCTCATATCATTGCACAGTCCCCTCTCCCCTATATAATAATACCTACCTCATATATCATTGTACAGTCCCCTCTCCCCTATATAATAATAATACCTACCTCATATCATTGTTCAGTCCCCTCCTCCCTATATAATAATACCTATCTCATATATCGTTGTACAGTCCCCTCTCCCCTATATAATATACCTACCTCATATATCATTGTACAGTCCCCTCTCCCCTATATAATAATAATACCACATATATCATTATGCAGTCCCCTCTCCCCTATATAATAACAATACCAACCTCATATATCATTGTACAGTCCCCTCTCCCCAATATAATAATAATACCTACCTCATATATAATTGTTCAGTCCCCTCTCCCCTATATAATAATAATAATAATAATAATAATAATACCTACCTCATATGTCATTGTACAGTCCCCTCTCCCCTATATAATAATAGTACCTACCTCATATATCATTTTACAGTCCCCTCTACCCTATATAATAATAATAATACCTATCTCATATATCGTTGTACAGTCCCCTCTCCCCTATATAATATACCTACCTCACATATCATTGTATAGTCCCCTCTCCCCTATATAATAATAATACCTACCTCATATGTCATTGTACAGTCCCTTCTCCCCTATATAATAATAATACCTACCTCATATATCATTGTACAGTCCCCTCTCCCCTATATAATAATAATACCTACCTCATATCATTGGTCAGTCCCCTCTCCCCTATATAATAATACCTACCTCATATGTCATTGTACAGTCCCCTCTCCACTATATAATAATAATAATAATACCTACCTCATATATCATTGTTCAGTCCCCTCTCCCCTATATAATAATAATACCTTTCTCATATATCGTTGTACTGTCCCCTCTCCCCTATATAATATACCTACCTCATATATCATTGTACAGTCCCCTCTCCCCTATATAATCATAATACCTATCTCATATATCGTTGTACAGTCCCCTCTCCCCTATATAATATACCTACCTCATATATCATTGTACAGTCCCCTCTCCCCTATATAATAATAATACCACATATATCATTATGCAGTCCCCTCTCCCCTATATAATAATAATACCTACCTCATATCATTGCACAGTCCCCTCTCCCCTATATAATAATACCTACCTCATATATCATTGTACAGTCCCCTCTCCCCTATATAATAATAATACCTACCTCATATCATTGTTCAGTCCCCTCCTCCCTATATAATAATACCTATCTCATATATCGTTGTACAGTCCCCTCTCCCCTATATAATATACCTACCTCATATATCATTGTACAGTCCCCTCTCCCCTATATAATAATAATACCACATATATCATTATGCAGTCCCCTCTCCCCTATATAATAATAATACCAACCTCATATATCATTGTACAGTCCCCTCTCCCCAATATAATAATAATACCTACCTCATATATAATTGTTCAGTCCCCTCTCCCCTATATAATAATAATAATAATAATACCTACCTCATATGTCATTGTACAGTCCCCTCTCCCCTATATAATAATAGTACCTACCTCATATATCATTTTACAGTCCCCTCTACCCTATATAATAATAATAATACCTATCTCATATATCGTTGTACAGTCCCCTCTCCCCTATATAATATACCTACCTCACATATCATTGTATAGTCCCCTCTCCCCTATATAATAATAATACCTACCTCATATGTCATTGTACAGTCCCTTCTCCCCTATATAATAATAATACCTACCTCATATATCATTGTACAGTCCCCTCTCCCCTATATAATAATAATACCTACCTCATATCATTGTTCAGTCCCCTCTCCCCTATATAATAATACCTACCTCATATGTCATTGTACAGTCCCCTCTCCACTATATAATAATAATAATAATACCTACCTCATATATCATTGTTCAGTCCCCTCTCCCCTATATAATAATAATACCTTTCTCATATATCGTTGTACTGTCCCCTCTCCCCTATATAATATACCTACCTCATATATCATTGTACAGTCCCCTCTCCCCCATATAATAATAATACCTACCTCATATATCATTGTACAGTCCCCTCTCCCCTATATAATAATAATACCTCCATCATATATCATTGTTCAGTCCACTCTCCCCTATATTATAATAATACCACTTATATGATTGTACAGTCCCCTCTCCCCTATATAATAATAATACCTATCTCATATATCGTTGTACAGTCCCCTCTCCCCTATATAATATACCTACCTCATATATCATTGTACAGTCCCCTCTCCCCTATATAATAATAATAATACCTACCTCATATGTCATTGTACAGTCCCTTTTCCCCTATATAATAATAATACCTACCTCACATATCATTCTACAGTCCCCTCTCTCCTATATAATAACAATACCTATCTCATATATCATTGTTCAGTCCCCTCTCCCCTATATAACAATACCTACCTCATATGTCATTGTACAGTCCCCTCTCCACTATATAATAATAATACCTACCTCATATATCATTGTTCAGTCCCCTCTCCCCTATATAATAATAATACCTATCTCATATATCGTTGTACAGTCCCCTCTCCCCTATATAATATACCTACCTCATATATCATTGTACAGTCCCCTCTCCCCTATATAATAATAATACCTACCTCATATAACATTGTACAGTCCCCTCTCCCCTATATAATAATAATACCTACCTCATATATCACTGTACAGTCCCCTCTCCCCTATATAATAATAATACCTACCTCATATATCATTGTTCAGTCCCCTCTCCCCTATATAATAATAATACCTATCTCATATATCATTGTACAGTCCCCTCTCCCCTATATAATATACCTACCTCATATATCATTGTACAGTCCCCTCTCCCCAATATAATAATAATACCACATATATCATTATGCAGTCCCCTCTCCCCTATATAATAATAATACCTACCTCATATATCATTGTACAGTCCCCTCTCCCCTATATAATAATAATACTACATATATGATTGTACAGTCCCCTCTCCCCTATATAATAATACCTGCCACATATATCATTGTACAGTCCCCTCTATAATAATAATACCTACCTCATATATCATTGTTCAGTCCCCTCTCCTCTATATTATAATAATAATACCTACCTTATATGTCATTGTACATTCCCTTCTCCCCTATATAATAATAATACCTACCTCTTATATCATTGTACAGTCCCTTCTCCCCTATATAATAATAATACCTACCTCATATATCATTGTACAGTCCCCTCTCCCCTATATAATAATACCTACCTCATATATCATTGTTCAGTCCCCTCTCCCCTATATAATAATAATACCTACCTCATATGTCATTGTACAGTCCCCTCTCCCCTATATAATAATAATAATACCTACCTCATATATCATTGTACAGTCCCCTCTCCCCAATATAATAATAATAATACCTACCACATATATCATTAAGCAGTCCCCTCTCCGCTATATAATAATAATACCTATCTCATATATCATTGTACTCTCCCCTATATAATAATAATACCTACCTCATATATCATTGTACTCTCCCCTATATAATAATAATACCTACCTCATATATCATTGTACAGTCCCCTCTCCCCTATATAATAATACCTACCTCGTATGTCATTGTACAGTCCCCTCTCCCCTATATAATAATAATACCTACCTCATATATCATTGTACATTCCCCTCTCCCCTATATAATAATAATACCTACCTCATATATCATTGTTCAGTCCCCTCTCCCCTATATAATAATAATAATACCTACCTCATATGTCATTGTACAGTCCCCTCTCCCCTATATAATAATAGTACCTACCTCATATATAATTTTACAGTCCCCTCTCCCCTATATAATAATAATAATACCTATCTCATATATCGTTGTACAGTCCCCTCTCCCCTATATAATATACCTACCTCATATATCATTGTATAGTCCCCTCTCCCCTATATAATAATAATACCTACCTCATATGTCATTGTACAGTCCCTTCTCCCCTATATAATAATAATACCTACCTCATATATCATTGTACAGTCCCCTATCCCCTATATAATAATAATACCTACCTCATATCATTGTTCAGTCCCCTCTCCCCTATATAATAATACCTACCTCATATATCATTGTACAGTCCCCTCTCCCCCATATAATAATAATACCTACCTCATATATCATTGTACAGTCCCCTCTCCCCTATATAATAATAATACCTACCTCATATATCATTGTTCAGTCCCCTCTCCCCTATATAATAATAATACCTATCTCATATATCGTTGTACAGTCCCCTCTCCCGAATATATAATATACCTACCTCATATATCATTGTACAGTCCCCTCTCCCCTATATAATAATAATACCACATATATCATTATGCAGTCCCCTCTCCCCTATATAATAATAATACCTACCTCATATATCATTGTACAGTCCCCTCTCCCCTATATAATAATAATACCACATATATGATTGTACAGTCCCCTCTCCCCTATATAATAATACCTGCCACATATATCATTGTACAGTCCCCTCTCCCCTATATAATAATAATGCCTATCTCATATATCGTTGTACAGTCCCCTCTCCCGAATATATAATATTCCTACCTCATATTTCATTGTACAGTCCCCTCTCCCCTATATAATAATAATAATACCTACCTCATATGTCATTGTACAGTCCCTTCTCCCCTATATAATAACAATACCTACCTCATATGTCATTGTACAGTCCCCTCTCCAATATATAATAATAATACCTACCTCATATATCATTGTTCAGTCCCCTCTCCCCTATATAATAATAATACCTATCTCATATATCGTTGTACAGTCCCCTCTCCCCTATATAATATACCTACCTCATATATCATTGTACAGTCCCCTCTCCCCTATATAATAATAATACCTACCTCATATATCATTGTACAGTCCCCTCTCCCCTATATAATAATAATACCTATCTCATATATCGTTGTACAGTCCCCTCTCCCGAATATATAATATACCTACCTCATATATCATTGTACAGTCCCCTCTCCCCTATATAATAATAATACCACATATATCATTATGCAGTCCCCTCTCCCCTCTATAATAATAATACCTACCTCATATATCATTGTTCAGTCCACTCTCCCCTATATAATAATAATACCACATATATGATTGTACAGTCCCCTCTCCCCTTTATAATAATACCTACCTCATATATCATTGTACAGTCCCCTCTCCCCTATATAATAATAATACCACTTATATGATTGTACAGTCCCCTCTATAATAATAATACCTACCTCATATATCATTGTTCAGTCCACTCTCCCCTATATAATAATAATACCACATATATGATTGTACAGTCCCCTCTCCCCTATATAATAATAATAACTATCTCATATATCATTGTACAGTCCCCTCTCCCCTATATAATATACCTACCTCATATATCATTGTACAGTCACCTCTCCCCTATATAATAATAATAATACCTACCTCATATGTCATTGTACAGTCCCTTCTCCCCTATATAATAATAATACTTACCTCATATATCATTGTACAGTCCCCTCTCCCCTATATAATAACAATACCTACCTCATATATCATTGTTCAGTCCCCTCTCCCCTATATAACAATACCTACCTCATATGTCATTGTACAGTCCCCTCTCCACTATATAATAATAATACCTACCTCATATATCATTGTTCAGTCCCCTCTCCCCTATATAATAATAATAATACCTATCTCATATATCGTTGTACAGTCCCCTCTCCCCTCTATAATATACCTACCTCATATATCATTGTACAGTCCCCTCTCCCCTATATAATAATAATACCTACCTCATATATCATTGTACAGTCCCCTCTCCCCTATATAATAATAATACCTACCTCATATATCACTGTACAGTCCCCTCTCCCCTATATAATAATAATACCTACCTCATATATCATTGTTCAGTCCCCTCTCCCCTATATAATAATAATACCTATCTCATATATCGTTGTACAGTCCCCTCTCCCCTATATAATATACCTACCTCATATATCATTGTACAGTCCCCTCTCCCCTATAAAATAATAATACCACATATATCATTATGCAGTCCCCTCTCCCCTATATAATAATAATACCTTCCTCATATCATTGCACAGTCCCCTCTCCCCTATATAATAATACCTACCTCATATATCATTGTACAGTCCCCTCTCCCCTATATAATAATACCTATCTCATATATCGTTGTACAGTCCCCTCTCCCCTATATAATATACCTACCTCATATATCATTGTACAGTCCCCTCTCCCCTATATAATAATAATACCACATATATCATTATGCAGTCCCCTCTCCCCTATATAATAATAATACCTACCTCATATATCATTGTACAGTCCCCTCTCCCCTATATAATAATAATACCACATATATGATTGTACAGTCCCCTCTCCCCTATATAATAATACCTGCCACATATATGATTGTACAGTCCCCTCTATAATAATAATACCTACCTCATATATCATTGTACAGTCCCCTCTCCCCAATATAATAATAATACCTACCTCATATATCATTGTACAGTCCCCTCTCCCCTATATAATAATAATAATACCTACCTCATATGTCATTGTACAGTCCCTTTTCCCCTATATAATAATAATACCTACCTCACATATCATTCTACAGTCCCCTCTCTCCTATATAATAACAATACCTATCTCATATATCATTGTTCAGTCCCCTCTCCCCTATATAACAATACCTACCTCATATGTCATTGTACAGTCCCCTCTCCACTATATAATAATAATACCTACCTCATATATCATTGTTCAGTCCCCTCTCCCCTATATAATAATAATACCTATCTCATATATCGTTGTACAGTCCCCTCTCCCCTATATAATATACCTACCTCATATATCATTGTACAGTCCCCTCTCCCCTATATAATAATAATACCAACCTCATATAACATTGTACAGTCCCCTCTCCCCTATATAATAATAATACCTACCTCATATATCACTGTACAGTCCCCTCTCCCCTATATAATAATACCTACCTCATATATCATTGTTCAGTCCCCTCTCCCCTATATAATAATAATACCTATCTCATATATCATTGTACAGTCCCCTCTCCCCTATATAATATACCTACCTCATATATCATTGTACAGTCCCCTCTCCCCAATATAATAATAATACCACATATATCATTATGCAGTCCCCTCTCCCCTATATAATAATAATACCTACCTCATATATCATTGTACAGTCCCCTCTCCCCTATATAATAATAATACTACATATATGATTGTACAGTCCCCTCTCCCCTATATAATAATACCTGCCACATATATCATTGTACAGTCCCCTCTATAATAATAATACCTACCTCATATATCATTGTTCAGTCCCCTCTCCTCTATATTATAATAATAATACCTACCTTATATGTCATTGTACATTCCCTTCTCCCCTATATAATAATAATACCTACCTCTTATATCATTGTACAGTCCCTTCTCCCCTATATAATAATAATACCTACCTCATATATCATTGTACAGTCCCCTCTCCCCTATATAATAATACCTACCTCATATATCATTGTTCAGTCCCCTCTCCCCTATATAATAATAATACCTACCTCATATGTCATTGTACAGTCCCCTCTCCCCTATATAATAATAATAATACCTACCTCATATATCATTGTACAGTCCCCTCTCCCCAATATAATAATAATAATACCTACCACATATATCATTAAGCAGTCCCCTCTCCCCTATATAATAATAATACCTATCTCATATATCATTGTACTCTCCCCTATATAATAATAATACCTACCTCATATATCATTGTACTCTCCCCTATATAATAATAATACCTACCTCATATATCATTGTACAGTCCCCTCTCCCCTATATAATAATACCTACCTCGTATGTCATTGTACAGTCCCCTCTCCCCTATATAATAATAATACCTACCTCATATATCATTGTACATTCCCCTCTCCCCTATATAATAATAATACCTACCTCATATATCATTGTTCAGTCCCCTCTCCCCTATATAATAATAATAATACCTACCTCATATGTCATTGTACAGTCCCCTCTCCCCTATATAATAATAGTACCTACCTCATATATAATTTTACAGTCCCCTCTCCCCTATATAATAATAATAATACCTATCTCATATATCGTTGTACAGTCCCCTCTCCCCTATATAATATACCTACCTCATATATCATTGTATAGTCCCCTCTCCCCTATATAATAATAATACCTACCTCATATGTCATTGTACAGTCCCTTCTCCCCTATATAATAATAATACCTACCTCATATATCATTGTACAGTCCCCTATCCCCTATATAATAATAATACCTACCTCATATCATTGTTCAGTCCCCTCTCCCCTATATAATAATACCTACCTCATATATCATTGTACAGTCCCCTCTCCCCCATATAATAATAATACCTACCTCATATATCATTGTACAGTCCCCTCTCCCCTATATAATAATAATACCTACCTCATATATCATTGTTCAGTCCCCTCTCCCCTATATAATAATAATACCTATCTCATATATCGTTGTACAGTCCCCTCTCCCGAATATATAATATACCTACCTCATATATCATTGTACAGTCCCCTCTCCCCTATATAATAATAATACCACATATATCATTATGCAGTCCCCTCTCCCCTATATAATAATAATACCTACCTCATATATCATTGTACAGTCCCCTCTCCCCTATATAATAATAATACCACATATATGATTGTACAGTCCCCTCTCCCCTATATAATAATACCTGCCACATATATCATTGTACAGTCCCCTCTCCCCTATATAATAATAATGCCTATCTCATATATCATTGTACAGTCCCCTCTCCCGAATATATAATATTCCTACCTCATATATCATTGTACAGTCCCCTCTCCCCTATATAATAATAATAATACCTACCTCATACGTCATTGTACAGTCCCTTCTCCCCTATATAATAACAATACCTACCTCATATGTCATTGTACAGTCCCCTCTCCAATATATAATAATAATACCTACCTCATATATCATTGTTCAGTCCCCTCTCCCCTATATAATAATAATACCTATCTCATATATCGTTGTACAGTCCCCTCTCCCCTATATAATATACCTACCTCATATATCATTGTACAGTCCCCTCTCCCCTATATAATAATAATACCTACCTCATATATCATTGTACAGTCCCCTCTCCCCTATATAATAATAATACCTATCTCATATATCGTTGTACAGTCCCCTCTCCCGAATATATAATATACCTACCTCATATATCATTGTACAGTCCCCTCTCCCCTATATAATAATAATACCACATATATCATTATGCAGTCCCCTCTCCCCTCTATAATAATAATACCTACCTCATATATCATTGTTCAGTCCACTCTCCCCTATATAATAATAATACCACATATATGATTGTACAGTCCCCTCTCCCCTTTATAATAATACCTACCTCATATATCATTGTACAGTCCCCTCTCCCCTATATAATAATAATACCACTTATATGATTGTACAGTCCCCTCTCCCCTATATAATAATACCTGCCACATATATCATTGTACAGTCCCCTCTATAATAATAATACCTACCTCATATATCATTGTTCAGTCCACTCTCCCCTATATAATAATAATACCACATATATGATTGTACAGTCCCCTCTCCCCTATACAATAATAATACTTACCTCATATATCATTGTACAGTCCCCTCTCCCCTATATAATAACAATACCTACCTCATATATCATTGTTCAGTCCCCTCTCCCCTATATAACAATACCTACCTCATATGTCATTGTACAGTCCCCTCTCCACTATATAATAATAATACCTACCTCATATATCATTGTTCAGTCCCCTCTCCCCTATATAATAATAATACCTATCTCATATATCGTTGTACAGTCCCCTCTCCCCTCTATAATATACCTACCTCATATATCATTGTACAGTCCCCTCTCCCCTATATAATAATAATACCTACCTCATATATCATTGTACAGTCCCCTCTCCCCTATATAATAATAATACCTACCTCATATATCACTGTACAGTCCCCTCTCCCCTATATAATAATAATACCTACCTCATATATCATTGTTCAGTCCCCTCTCCCCTATATAATAATAATACCTATCTCATATATCGTTGTACAGTCCCCTCTCCCCTATATAATATTCCTACCTCATATATCATTGTACAGTCCCCTCTCCCCTATAAAATAATAATACCACATATATCATTATGCAGTCCCCTCTCCCCTATATAATAATAATACCTTCCTCATATCATTGCACAGTCCCCTCTCCCCTATATAATAATACCTACCTCATATATCATTGTACAGTCCCCTCTCCCCTATATAATAATACCTATCTCATATATCGTTGTACAGTCCCCTCTCCCCTATATAATATACCTACCTCATATATCATTGTACAGTCCCCTCTCCCGTATATAATAATAATACCACATATATCATTATGCAGTCCCCTCTCCCCTATATAATAATAATACCTACCTCATATATCATTGTACAGTCCCCTCTCCCCTATATAATAATAATACCACATATATCATTGTACAGTCCCCTCTCCCCTATATAATAATACCTGCCACATATATAATTGTACAGTCCCCTCTATAATAATAATACCTACCTCATATATCATTGTACAGTCCCCTCTCCCCAATATAATAATAATACCTACCTCATATATAATTGTTCAGTCCCTTCTCCCCTATATAATAATAATAATGCCTACCTCATATGTCATTGTACAGTCCCCTCTCCCCTATATAATAATAGTACCTACCTCATATATCATTTTACAGTCCCCTCTACCCTATATAATAATAATAATACCCATCTCATATATCGTTGTACAGTCCCCTCTCCCCTGTATAATATACCTACCTCATATATCATTGTATAGTCCCCTCTCCCCTATATAATAATAATACCTACCTCATATGTCATTGTACAGTCCCTTCTCCCCTATATAATAATAATACCTACCTCATATATCATTGTACAGTCCCCTCTCCCCTATATAATAATAATACCTACCTCATATCATTGTTCAGTCCCCTCTCCCCTATATAATAATACCTACCTCATATGTCATTGTACAGTCCCCTCTCCACTATATAATAATAATACCTACCTCATATATCATTGTTCAGTCCCCTCTCCCCTATATAATAATAATACCTTTCTCATATATCGTTGTACTGTCCCCTCTCCCCTATATAATATACCTACCTCATATATCATTGTACAGTCCCCTCTCCCCCATATAATAATAATACCTACCTCATATATCATCGTACAGTCCCCTCTCCCCTATATAATAATAATACCTACCTCATATATCATTGTTCAGTCCACTCTCCCCTATATTATAATAATACCACTTATATGATTGTACAGTCCCCTCTCCCCTATATAATAATAATACCTATCTCATATATCGTTGTACAGTCCCCTCTCCCCTATATAATATACCTACCTCATATATCATTGTACAGTCCCCTCTCCCCTATATAATAATAATAATAATACCTACCTCATATGTCATTGTACTGTCCCTTCTCCCCTATATAATAATAATACCTACCTCAAATATCATTCTACAGTCCCCTCTCCCCTATATAATAACAATACCTACCTCATATATCATTGTTCAGTCCCCTCTCCCCTATATAACAATACCTACCTCATATGTCATTGTACAGTCCCCTCTCCACTATATAATAATAATACCTACCTCATATATCATGGTTCAGTCCCCTCTCCCCTATATAATAATAATACCTATCTCATATATCGTTGTACAGTCCCTTCTCCCCTATATAATATACCTACCTCATATATCATTGTACAGTCCCCTCTCCCCTATATAATAATAATACCTACCTCATATAACATTGTACAGTCCCCTCTCCCCTATATAATAATAATACCTACCTCATATATCACTGTACAGTCCCCTCTCCCCTATATAATAATAATACCTACCTCATATATCATTGTTCAGTCCCCTCTCCCCTATATAATAATAATACCTATCTCATATATCATTGTACAGTCCCCTCTCCCCTATATAATATACCTACCTCATATGTCATTGTACAGTCCCCTCTCCACTATATAATAATAATACCTACCTCATATATCATTGTTCAGTCCCCTCTCCCCTATATAATAATAATACCTATCTCATATATCGTTGTACAGTCCCCTCTCCCATCTATAATATACCTACCTCATATATCATTGTACAGTCCCCTCTCCCCTATATAATAATAATACCTACCTCATATATCATTGTACAGTCCCATCTCCCCTATATAATAATAATACCTACCTCATATATCACTGTACAGTCCCCTCTCCCCTATATAATAATAATACCTACCTCATATATCATTGTTCAGTCCCCTCTCCCCTATATAATAATAATACCTATCTCATATATCGTTGTACAGTCCCCTCTCCCCTATATAATATACCTACCTCATATATCATTGTACAGTCCCCTCTCCCCTATAAAATAATAATACCACATATATCATTATGCAGTCCCCTCTCCCCTATATAATAATAATACCTTCCTCATATCATTGCACAGTCCCCTCTCCCCTATATAATAATACCTACCTCATATATCATTGTACAGTCCCCTCTCCCCTATGTAATAATACCTATCTCATATATCGTTGTACAGTACCCTCTCCCCTATATAATATACCTACCTCATATATCATTGTACAGTCCCCTCTCCCCTATATAATAATAATACCACATATATCATTATGCAGTCCCCTCTCCCCTATATAATAATAATACCTACCTCATATATCATTGTACAGTCCCCTCTCCCCTATATAATAATAATACCACATATATGATTGTACAGTCCCCTCTCCCCTATATAATAATACCTGCCACATATATCATTGTACAGTCCCCTCTATAATAATAATACCTACCTCATATATCATTGTACAGTCCCCTCTCCCCAATATAATAATAATACCTACCTCATATATCATTGTTCAGTCCCTCTCTCCCCTATATAATAATAATAATGCCTACCTCATATGTCATTGTACAGTCCCCTCTCCACTATATAATAATAGTACCTACCTCATATATCATTTTACAGTCCACTCTACCCTATATAATAATAATAATACCCATCTCATATATCGTTGTACAGTCCCCTCTCCCCTGTATAATATACCTACCTCATATATCATTGTATAGTCCCCTCTCCCCTATATAATAATAATACCTACCTCATATGTCATTGTACAGTCCCTTCTCCCCTATATAATAATAATACCTACCTCATATATCATTGTACAGTCCCCTCTCCCCTATATAATAATAATACCTACCTCATATCATTGTTCAGTCCCCTCTCCCCTATATAATAATACCTACCTCATATGTCATTGTACAGTCCCCTCTCCACTATATAATAATAATACCTACCTCATATATCATTGTTCAGTCCCCTCTCCCCTATATAATAATAATACCTTTCTCATATATCGTTGTACTGTCCCCTCTCCCCTATATAATATACCTACCTCATATTATTATTATTATTATTATCCTTTATTTATATGGCGCCACAAGTGTTCCGCAGCGCCTTACATAGTACATAGAACTAATAAGTGAACAAGAAACAAGTAACTTACAGTACATTACAGTGCAGGACAGGGACACAACTTATATACATTGCTGAAATAGTGATTAAAGCACTCACAATAAGCTGCCGGGAGTTGGCGGTCCCGTGTTAGGTGCCCTAATGGGGAGTAGAGAGTAGAAGAAAATGTAAAGAGAAGCACATGAGGGAAGAGGTCCCTGCTCATGAGAGCTTACATTCTAAGGATATCATTGTACAGTCCCCTCTCCCCCATATAATAATAATACCTACCTCATATATCATTGTACAGTCCCCTCTCCCCTATATAATAATAATACCTACCTCATATATCATTGTTCAGTCCACTCTCCCCTATATTATAATAATACCACTTATATGATTGTACAGTCCCCTCTCCCCTATATAATAATATTACCTATCTCATATATCGTTGTACAGTCCCCTCTCCCCTATATAATATACCTACCTCATATATCATTGTACAGTCCCCTCTCCCCTATATAATAATAATAATAAAACCTACCTCATATGTCATTGTTCTGTCCCTTCTCCCCTATATAATAATAATACCTACCTCAAATATTATTCTACAGTCCCCTCTCCCCTATATAATAACAATACCTACCTCATATATCATTGTTCAGTCCCCTCTCCCCTATATAACAATACCTACCTCATATGTCATTGTACAGTCCCCTCTCCACTATATAATAATAATACCTACCTCATATATCATGGTTCAGTCCCCTCTCCCCTATATAATAATAATACCTATCTCATATATCGTTGTACAGTCCCCTCTCCCCTATATAATATACCTACCTCATATATCATTGTACAGTCCCCTCTCCCCTATATAATAATAATACCTACCTCATATAACATTGTACAGTCCCCTCTCCCCTATATAATAATAATACCTACCTCATATATCACTGTACAGTCCCCTCTCCCCTATATAATAATAATACCTACCTCATATATCATTGTTCAGTCCCCTCTCCCCTATATAATAATAATACCTATCTCATATATCATTGTACAGTCCCCTCTCCCCTATATAATATACCTACCTCATATGTCATTGTACAGTCCCCTCTCCACTATATAATAATAATACCTACCTCATATATCATTGTTCAGTCCCCTCTCCCCTATATAATAATAATACCTATCTCATATATCGTTGTACAGTCCCCTCTCCCCTCTATAATATACCTACCTCATATATCATTGTACAGTCCCCTCTCCCCTATATAATAATAATACCTACCTCATATATCATTGTACAGTCCCCTCTCCCCTATATAATAATAATACCTACCTCATATATCACTGTACAGTCCCCTCTCCCCTATATAATAATAATACCTACCTCATATATCATTGTTCAGTCCCCTCTCCCCTATATAATAATAATACCTATCTCATATATCTTTGTACAGTCCCCTCTCCCCTATATAATATACCTACCTCATATATCATTGTACAGTCCCCTCTCCCCTATAAAATAATAATACCACATATATCATTATGCAGTCCCCTCTCCCCTTATATAATAATAATACCTTCCTCATATCATTGCACAGTCCCCTCTCCCCTATATAATAATACCTACCTCATATATCATTGTACAGTCCCCTCTCCCCTATATAATAATACCTATCTCATATATCGTTGTACAGTCCCCTCTCCCCTATATAATATACCTACCTCATATATCATTGTACAGTCCCCTCTCCCCTATATAATAATAATACCACATATATCATTATGCAGTCCCCTCTCCCCTATATAATAATAATACCTACCTCATATATCATTGTACAGTCCCCTCTCCCCTATATAATAATAATACCACATATATGATTGTACAGTCCCCTCTCCCCTATATAATAATACCTGCCACATATATCATTGTACAGTCCCCTCTATAATAATAATACCTACCTCATATATCATTGTACAGTCCCCTCTCCCCAATATAATAATAATACCTACCTCATATATCATTGTTCAGTCCCCTCTCCCCTATATAATAATAATAATGCCTACCTCATATGTCATTGTACAGTCCCCTCTCCCCTATATAATAATAGTACCTACCTCATATATCATTTTACAGTCCCCTCTACCCTATATAATAATAATAATACCTATCTCATATATCGTTGTACAGTCCCCTCTCCCCTGTATAATATACCTACCTCATATATCATTGTATAGTCCCCTCTCCCCTATATAATAATAATACCTACCTCATATGTCATTGTACAGTCCCTTCTCCCCTATATAATAATAATACCTACCTCATATATCATTGTACAGTCCCCTCTCCCCTATATAATAATAATACCTACCACATATCATTGTTCAGTCCCCTCTCCCCTATATAATAATACCTACCTCATATGTCATTGTACAGTCCCCTCTCCACTATATAATAATAATACCTACCTCATATATCATTGTTCAGTCCCCTCTCCCCTATATAATAATAATACCTTTCTCATATATCGTTGTACTGTCCCCTCTCCCCTATATAATATACCTACCTCATATATCATTGTACAGTCCCCTCTCCCCCATATAATAATAATACCTACCTCATATATCATTGTACAGTCCCCTCTCCCCTATATAATAATAATACCTACCTCATATATCATTGTTCAGTCCACTCTCCCCTATATTATAATAATACCACTTATATGATTGTACAGTCCCCTCTCCCCTATATAATAATAATACCTATCTCATATATCGTTGTACAGTCCCCTCTCCCCTATATAATATACCTACCTCATATATCATTGTACAGTCCCCTCTCCCCTATATAATAATAATAATAATACCTACCTCATATGTCATTGTACTGTCCCTTCTCCCCTATATAATAATAATACCTACCTCAAATATCATTCTACAGTCCCCTCTCCCCTATATAATAACAATACCTACCTCATATATCATTGTTCAGTCCCCTCTCCCCTATATAACAATACCTACCTCATATGTCATTGTACAGTCCCCTCTCCACTATATAATAATAATACCTACCTCATATATCATTGTTCAGTCCCCTCTCCCCTATATAATAATAATACCTATCTCATATATCGTTGTACAGTCCCCTCTCCCCTATATAATATACCTACCTCATATATCATTGTACAGTCCCCTCTCCCCTATATAATAATAATACCTACCTCATATAACATTGTACAGTCCCCTCTCCCCTATATAATAATAATACCTACCTCATATATCACTGTACAGTCCCCTCTCCCCTATATAATAATAATACCTACCTCATATATCATTGTTCAGTCCACTCTCCCCTATATAATAATAATACCTATCTCATATATCATTGTACAGTCCCCCTCTCCCCTATATAATATACCTACCTCATATATCATTGTACAGTCCCCTCTCCCCTATATAATAATAATACCACATATATCATTATGCAGTCCCCTCTCCCCTATATAATAATAATACCTACCTCATATCATTGCACAGTCCCCTCTCCCCTATATAATAATACCTACCTCATATATCATTGTTCAGTCCCCTCTCCCCTATATAATAATAATACCTACCTCATATGTCATTGTACAGTCCCCTCTCCCCTATATAATAATAATACCTAACTCATATATCATTGTACAGTCCCCTCTCCCCTATATAATAATAATACCTACCACATATATCATTAAGCAGTCCCCTCTCCCCTATATAATAATAATAATACCTACCTCATATATCATTGTACTCTCCCCTATATAATAATAATACCTACCTCATATATCATTGTACTCTCCCCTATATAATAATAATACCTACCTCATATTTCATTGTACAATCCCCTCTCCCCTATATAATTATACCTACCTCTTATATCATTGTACAGTCCCCTCTCCCCTATATAATAATAATACCTACCTCATATATCATTGTACAGTCCCCCTCTCCCCTATATAATAATAATACCTACCTCATATATCATTGTTCAGTCCCCTCTCCCCTATATAATAATAATAATAATACCTACCTCATATGTCATTGTACAGTCCCCTCTCCCCTATATAATAATAGTACCTACCTCATATATCATTTTACAGTCCCCTCTCCCCTATATAATAATAATAATACCTATCTCATATATCGTTGTACAGTCCCCTCTCCCCTATATAATATACCTACCTCATATATCATTGTATAGTCCCCTCTCCCCTATATAATAATAATACCTACCTCATATGTCATTGTACAGTCCCTTCTCCCCTATATAATAATAATACCTACCTCATATATCATTGTACAGTCCCCTCTCCCCTATATAATAATAATACCTACCTCATATCATTGTTCAGTCCCCTCTCCCCTATATAATAATACCTACCACATATATCATTGTACAGTACCCTCTCCCCCATATAATAATAATACCTACCTCATATATCATTGTACTGTCCCCTCTCCCCTATATAATAATAATACCTACCTCATATATCATTGTTCAGTCCCCTCTCCCCTATATAATAATAATACCTATCTCATATATCGTTGTACAGTCCCCTCTCCCGAATATATAATATACCTACCTCATATATCATTGTACAGTCCCCTCTCCCCTATATAATAATAGTACCTACCTCATATATCATTGTACTGTCCCCTCTCCCCTATATAATAACAATACCACATATATCATTATGCAGTCCCCTCTCCCCTATATAATAATAATACCTACCTCATATATCATTGTACAGTCCCCTCTCCCCTCTATAATAATAATACCACATATATGATTGTACAGTCCCCTCTCCCCTATATAAAAATACCTGCCACATATATCATTGTACAGTCCTCTCTATAATAATAATACCTACCTCATATATCATTGTTCAGTCCACTCTCCCCTATATAATAATAATACCACATATATGATTGTACAGTCCCCTCTCCCCTATATTATAATAATACCTATCTCATATATCGTTGTACAGTCCCCACTCCCCTATATAATAATAATAATAATACCTACCTCATATGTCATTGTACAGTCCCTTCTCCCCTATATAATAATAATACCTACGTCATATATCATTGTACAGTCCCCTCTCCCCTATATAATAACAATACCTACCTCATATATCATTGTTCAGTCCCCTCTCCCCTATATAACAATACCTACTTCATATGTCATTGTACAGTCCCCTCTCCACTATATAATAATAATACCTACCTCATATATCATTGTTCAGTCCCCTCTCCCCTATATAATAATAATACCTATCTCATATATCGTTGTACAGTCCCCTCTCCCCTATATAATATACCTACCTCATATATCATTGTACAGTCCCCTCTCCCCTATATAATAATAATACCTACCTCATATATCATTGTACAGTCCCCTCTCCCCTATATAATAATAATACCTACCTCATATATCATTGTTCAATCCCCTCTACCCTATATAATAATAATACCTATCATATATCGTTGTACAGTCCCCTCTCCCCTATATAATATACCTACCTCATATATCATTGTACAGTCCCCTCTCCCCTATATAATAATAATACCACATATATCATTATGCAGTCCCCTCTCCCCTATATAATAATAATACCTACCTCATATCATTGCACAGACCCCTCTCCCCTATATAATAATACCTACCTCATATATCATTGTACAGTCCCCTCTCCCCTATATAATAATAATACCTACCTCATATCATTGTTCAGTCCCCTCTCCACTATATAATAATACCTATCTCATATATCGTTGTACAGTCCCCTCTCCCCTATATAATATACCTACCTCATATATCATTGTACAGTCCCCTCTCACCTATATAATAATAATACCACATATATCATTATGCAGTCCCCTCTCCCCTATATAATAATAATACCTACCTCATATATCATTGTACAGTCCCCTCTCCCCAATATAATAATAATACCTACCTCATATATCATTGTTCAGTCCCCTCTCCCCTATATAATAATAATAATAATACCTACCTCATATGTCATTGTACAGTCCCCTCTCCCCTATATAATAATAGTACCTAACTCATATATCATTTTACAGTCCCCTCTACCCTATATAATAATAATATTAATACCTATCTCATATATCGTTGTACAGTCCCCTCTCCCCCTATATAATATACCTACCTCATATATCATTGTATGTCCCCTCTCCCCTATATAATAATAATACCTACCTCATATGTCATTGTACAGTCCCTTCTCCCCTATATAATAATAATACCTACCTCATATATCATTGTACAGTCCCCTCTCCCCTATATAATAATAATACCTACCTCATATCATTGTTCAGTCCCCTCACCCCTATATAATAATACCTACCTCATATGTCATTGTACAGTCCCCTCTCCACTATATAATAATACTACCTACCTCATATATCGTTGTAGAGTCCCCTCTCCCCTATATAATATACCTACCTCATATATCATTGTACAGTCCCCTCTCCCCCATTTAATAATAATACCTACCTCATATATCATTGTACAGTCCCCTCTCCCCTATATAATAATAATACCTACCTCATATATCATTGTTCAGTCCCCTCTCCCCTATATAATAATAATACCTATCTCATATATCGTTGTACAGTCCCCCTCTCCCTTATATAATATACCTACCTCATATATCATTGTACAGTCCCCTCTCCCCTATATAATAATACTACCACATATATCATTATGCAGTCCCCTCTCCCCTATATAATAATAATACCTACCTCATATATCATTGTACAGTCCCCTCTCCCCTATATAATAATAATACCACATATATGATTGTACAGTCCCCTCTCCCCTATATAATAATACCTACCACATATATCATTGTACTGTCCCCTCTATAATAATAATACCTACCTCATATATCATTGTTCAGTCCCCTCTCCCCTATATAATAATAATAATAATACCTACCTCATATGTCATTGTACAGTCCCCTCTCCCCTATATAATGATAATACCTACCTCATATGTCATTGTACAGTCCCTTCTCACCTATATAATAATAATACCTACCTCATATATCATTGTACAGTCCCCTCTCCCCTATATAATACCTACCACATATATCATTATGCAGTCCCCTCTCCCCTATATAATAATAATACCTATCTCATATATCATTGTACAGTCCCCTCTCCCCTATATAATAATAATAATACCACATATATCATTGTACAGTCCCCTCTCCTCTATATAATAATACCTACCACATATATCATT
>JAUIMM010003691.1:0-57961 GCA_031769625.1 Taudactylus pleione
ACTGGGTAGATGTATCACCTTACGCAGCAACAGCAGCAGCGTCACCAGTAGCAGCATCTCAGAAACGCCAGCTCGTTACAAGGCAGGCTACGCTGTGTATCACCGGTTTCAGTAAGAGGCACACCGCCGACAACCTCTTAGAGAAACTGAGGGAAATCATCGCCCAGTGGCTTACCCCACTTAGACTCTCCTGGGGATTTGTGATATCTGACAACGCCACCAATATTGTGCGGGCATTACATCTGGGCAAATTCCAGCACGTCCCATGTTTTGCTCACACAATAAACTTGGTGGTGCAGAATTTTCTGAAATGCGACAGGGGCGTGCAAGAGACACTTTGGGTGGCCCGAAAAATTTCTGGCCACTTTCACCATTCAGCGACTGCGTGCCGAAGACTGGAGCGCCAGCAAACACTCTTGAACCTGCCCCACCATCACCTGAAGCAAGAGGTTGTGACGCGGTGGAACTCAACCCTCTATATGCTTCAGAGGATGGAGGAGCAGCAAAAGGCCATACAAGCCTATACATCCACCTATGACATAGGCAAAGGAGGGGGTATGCACCTGACTCAAGCGCAGTGGAGAATGATTTCCGTGTTGTGCAAGGTTCTCCAGCCCTTCGAACTTGCCACACGTGAAGTCAGTTCAGACACTGCCAGCTTGAGTCAGGTCATTCCCCTCATCAGGCTTTTGCAGAAGCAGCTGGAGAAAGTGAAGGAGGAGCTAAGACAGAGCGATTCCGCTCGGCATGTGGGACTTGTGGATGAAGCCCTTCATTCGCTTTGCCAGGATTCCAGGGTGGTCAATCTGTTGAAATCAGACCACTACATTTTGGCCACCGTGCTCGATCCTAGGTTTAAAGCCTATGTGGTGTCTCTCTTTCCGCCCGACACAAGCCTGCAGAGGTGCAAAGACCTGCTGGTGAACACACTGTCAGCTGAAGCGGAACGTGACACGTCAACAGCTCCTTCTTCATTTTCTTCCGCAACTGGGGCTGCCAGGAAAAAACTTAGGTATCCTAAGCAACCCGCTGGCGGTGATGCAGGGCAGGCAGGACCAAGTTTGGACATCTGGTCCGGACTGAAGGACCTGGCAACAATTTCTGACATGTCTACTGTCACTGCATATGATACTGTCACCATTGACAGAATGGTAGAGGATTACATCAGTGACAGCATCCAAGTAGGCATGTCAGACAGTCCATACCTGTACTGGCAGGAAAAAGAGGCAATTTGGAGGCCCCTGTACAAACTGGCTCTATTTTACCTGAGTTGCCCCCCCTCCAGTGTGTACTCCGAAAGAGTGTTTAGTGCAGCCGGGAACCTTGTCAGCGAAAGGCGTAGGAGGTTGCTTCCACAGAATGTGGAGAAGATGATGTTCATCAAAATGAATTATCAGCTCTTCCAGGGAGACCAGCCTCCAGAATGTACAGAGGGACCTGTGGTTGTGGATTCAAGTGGGGACGAGTTAATACTTTGTGAGGATGAGGATGTACACACTGAAGAGGGTGAGGAATCGGTGGATGAGGAGGATGAGGATGACATCTTGCCTCCGTAGAGCCAGTCTGTGCAGGGACACATTAATTGCCAGCTTGTTTTGTGGGGGCCCAAACGAACCAATCATTTCAGCCACAGTTGTGTGGCAGACCCTGGCGCTGAAATGATTGGTTTGTTAAAGTGTGCATGTCCTGTTTATACAACATAAGGGTGGGTGGGAGGGCCCAAGGACAATTCCATCTTGCACCTCTTTTTTTTCTTTGCATTATGTACAGTTTGGGGCCTAGTTTTTCAAACTGCCATCCTGTCTGCCACTGCAGTATCACGCCTAGATGGGTCACGTGTTTGTGCTGCCCACTCGTGTCGCTTAGCATAGTCATCCAGCTACCTCGGTGCAACCTTTTGGACATAAAAACACTATTGTGAGGTGTGAGGTGTTCAGAATAGACTGGAAATGACTGGAAATTTAGGTTATTGAGGTTAATAATAGCATAGGAGCAGAAAAACCTACAAATTCTGTGATTTTAGCTGTTTTTATGCTTTTTTTCAAAAAAATACAGATCCAAAACACAAAACCCAGAACCCAAAACAAGGAAGGGTGGTTTTGGCAAAACCAATCCAGATCCAAAACACGAAGAAAGATCCAGATCCAAAACCAAAACACAAAACACGAAAAGTGGCCGGTGCACACCCCTAGTTTTTATGAGCATGTGCTGTATAGTATGTGTTTTTATGAGCATGTGCTGTACAGTGTGTTTTTATGAGCATGTGCTGTGCAGTATGTGTTTTTGTGAGCATGTGCTGTATAGTATGTGTTTTTATGAGCATGTGCTGTGCAGTATGTGTTTTTATGAGCATGTGCTGTATAGTATGTGTATGTGTGAGCATGTGCTGTACAGTGTGTGTTTTTATGAGCATGTGCTGTACAGTGTGTGTTTTTGTGAGCATGTGCTGTGCAGTATGTGTTTTTGTGAGCATGTGCTGTACAGTATGTGTATGTGTGAGCATGTGCTGTACAGTATGTGTATGTGTGAGCATGTGCTGTACAGTGTGTGTATGAGCATGTGCTGTATAGTATGTGTTTTTGTGAGCATGTGCTGTATAGTATGTGTTTTTGTGAGCATGTGCTGTATAGTATGTGTATGTGTGAGCATGTGCTGTACAGTGTGTGTTTTTATGAGCATGTGCTGTACAGTGTGTGTTTTTGTGAGCATGTGCTGTGCAGTATGTGTTTTTGTGAGCATGTGCTGTACAGTATGTGTATGTGTGAGCATGTGCTGTACAGTGTGTGTATGAGCATGTGCTGTATAGTATGTGTTTTTGTGAGCATGTGCTGTATAGTATGTGTTTTTATGAGCATGTGCTGTACAGTGTGTTTTTATGAGCATGTGCTGTACAGTGTGTGTTTATGAGCATGTGCTGTACAGTATGTGTATGTGTGAGCATGTGCTGTACAGTATGTGTATGTGTGAGCATGTGCTGTATAGTATGTGTTTTTATGAGCATGTGCTGTACAGTGTGTTTTTATGAGCATGTGTTGTACAGTATGTGTATGTGTGAGCATGTGCTGTACAGTATGTGTATGTGTGAGCATGTGCTGTATAGTATGTGTTTTTATGAGCATGTGCTGTACAGTGTGTGTTTTTATGAGCATGTGCTGTATAGTGTGTGTTTTTATGAGCATGTGCTGTGCAGTATGTGTTTTTATGAGCATGTGCTGTACAGTGTGTGTTTTTATGAGCATGTGCTGTACAGTATGTGTTTTTATGAGTATGTGCTGTACAGTGTGTGTTTTTATGAGCATGTGCTGTACAGTATGTGTTTTTATGAGCATGTGCTGTACAGTGTGTGTTTTTATGAGCATGTGCTGTACAGTGTGTTTTTATGAGCATGTGCTGTGCAGTATGTGTATGTGTGAGCATGTGCTGTATAGTATGTGTATGTGTGAGCATGTGCTGTACAGTATGTGTATGTGTGAGCATGTGCTGTACTGTATGTGTATGTGTGAGCATGTGCTGTATAGTATGTGTTTTTATGAGCATGTGCTGTACAGTGTGTTTTTATGAGCATGTGCTGTACAGTATGTGTATGTGTGAGCATGTGCTGTATAGTATGTGTTTTTATGAGCATGTGCTATACAGTATGTGTTTTTATGAGCATGTGCTGTACAGTGTGTGTTTTTATGAGCATGTGCTGTATAGTATGTGTTTTTATGAGCATGTGCTGTATAGTATGTGTTTTTATGAGCATGTGCTGTATAGTATGTGTTTTTATGAGCATGTGCTGTACAGTGTGTGTTTTTATGAGCATGTGCTGTACAGTATGTGTTTTTATGAGCATGTGCTGTATAGTATGTGTTTTTATTAGGGGTGAGCAGGTTCGGATTTCTGAAATCCGAACCCCCCCGAGCCCCCCCGATCCGAGTCCGATCCGAATCAGGCTCGACTTTTCCCGCCTGACTCGGATCTGAAATCGAGGCAAAACGTCATCATCCCGCCTTCCGAGTCTCGCGGGTTTTGGATCCTATATAAGGTACCCACGTCGGCGCCATTTTCTCACTCGGCTGTGGACAGTGAAGAGGGAGGGTGGGAGTTAGGGCTGTGTAGTGTAGTGTAGTGTAGTGCTGCTGTTGTCCACTACTTCAAAGTCCATAGGGGCTGGCTGTGTTGTGCTGTGCTGCTGTTGTTAATAGGGGCTGTGTCCACTACTTCAAAGTCCATAGGGGCTGGCTGGACTGTGTTGTGCAGTCAGTTCTCCATAGGGGCTGTGTCCACTCCAAAGTCCTGTGCAGTGTCCCAGTCCTAAAGAGGTGCTGTAGTGTTGTCCAGGGGGTGCTCTGTCCATCAGGGGTGCTCCCCCCAAGTGCTAAAAAAATAATATATTTTCTGTGTTTGTGAATTGTGTGTGCAGTAGCCGCACGTGCATCAACAAAGTAGTGCCAAGCGTGCGCCTGTGTCATAAGTAAAGGGCCGGCTGGCTTGACCGTTATAGGGTGCTGTAACCCCCGAAAGTACACTCCAGTCCAAACCAAAAAAAAATTATTTTCTGTGTTTGTGAATTGTGTGCGCAGTAGCCGCACGTGCAACAACAAAGTAGTGCCAAGCGTGCGCCTGTGTCATAAGTAAAGGGCCGGCTGGCTTGACCGTTAAGGGTGCTGTAACCCCCGAAAGTACACTCCAGTCCAAACCAAAAAAAAAATTATTTTCTGTGTTTGTGAATTGTGTGCGCAGTAGCCGCACGTGCATCAACAAAGTAGTGCCAAGCGTGCGCCTGTGTCATAAGTAAAGGGCCGGCTGGCTTGACCGTTAAGGGTGCTGTAACCCCCGAAAGTACACTCCAGTCCAAACCAAAAAAAAAAATATTTTCTGTGTTTGTGAATTATGTGCGCAGTAGCCGCACGTGCATCAACAAAGTAGTGCCAAGCGTGCGCCTGTGTCATAAGTAAAGGGCCGGCTGGCTTGACCGTTAAAGGGTGCTGTAACCCCCAAAGTACACTCCAGTCCAAACCAAAAAAAAAATTATTTTCTGTGTTTGTGAATTGTGTGCGCAGTAGCCGCACGTGCATCAACAAAGTAGTGCCAAGCGTGCGCCTGTGTCATAAGTAAAGGGCCGGCTGGCTTGACCGTTAAAGGGTGCTGTAACCCCCAAAGTACACTCCAGTCCAAACCAAAAAAAAAATTATTTTCTGTGTTTGTGAATTTTGTGCGCTGTAGCCGCACGTGCATCAACAAAGTAGTGCCAAGCGTGCGCCTGTGTCATAAGTAAAGGGCCGGCTGGCTTGACCGTTAAAGGGTGCTGTAACCCCCAAAGTACACTCCAGTCCAAACCAAAAAAAAAATTATTTTCTGTGTTTGTGAATTGTGTGCGCAGTAGCCGCACGTGCATCAACAAAGTAGTGCCAAGCGTGCGCCTGTGTCATAAGTAAAGGGCCGGCTGGCTTGATCGTTAAAGGGTGCTGTAACCCCCAAAGTACACTCCAGTCCAAATAAAAAAAAAAAATATTTTCTGTGTTTGTGAATTGTGTGCGCAGTAGCCGCACGTGCATCAACAAAGCAGTGCCAAGCGTGCGCCTGTGTCATAAGTAAAGGGCCGGCTGGCTTGACCGTTAAAGGGTGCTGTAACCCCCAAAGTACACTCCAGGCCAAACCAAAAAAAAAATAATTTTCTGTGTTTGTGAATTGTGTGCGCAGTAGCCGCACGTGCATCATCAAATTAGTGCCAAGCGTGCGCCTGTGTCATAAGTAAAGGGCCGGCTGGCTTGACCGTTAAAGGGTGCTGTAACCCCCAAAGTACACTCCAGTCGAAACCAAAAAAAAATTATTTTCTGTGTTTGTGAATTGTGTGCGCATTAGCCGCACGTGCATCAACAAAGTAGTGCCAAGCATGCGCCTGTGTCATAAGTAAAGGGCCGGCTGGCTTGACCGTTAAAGGGTGCTGTAACCCCCAAAGTACACTCCAGTCCAAACCAAAAAAAAAAATATTTTCTGTGTTTGTGAATTGTGTGCGCAGTAGCCGCACGTGCATCAACAAAGTAGTGCCAAGTGTGCGCCTGTGTCATAAGTAAAGGGCCGGCTGGCTTAACCGTTAAAGGGTGCTGTAACCCCCAAAGTACACTCCAGTCCAAACCAAAAAAAAAATTATTTTCTGTGTTTGTGAATTGTGTGCGCAGTAGCCGCACGCGCATCAACAAAGTAGTGCCAAGCGTGCGCCTGTGTCATAAGTAAAGGGCCAGCTGGCTTGATCGTTAAAGGGTGCTGTAACCCCCAAAGTACACTCCAGTCCAAATAAGATAAAAAAATATTTTCTGTGTTTAGCCGCACGTATATATCAAATCGATATAACATAAATGGAGGACCAAACTTTCTCCGATAAAAATAAAATAGAGAAAGATCAAGAACCTCTTCCTCCTAGTGCTGAAGCTGCTGCCACTAGTCATGACATTGACGATAACATGCCATCAACGTCGTCTGCCAAGGGCGATGCCCAATGTCATAATAGAGGGCACATACAATCCCAAATGACAAAGTTCAGGAAAATGACCTTGAAAAAAACATTTAAATCAGCTGAAGAGATACGTAAACTTGCCAATATGCCATTTACGACACGGAGTGGCAAGGAACGGCTAAGGTCGATCCCTAGTATGTTCATGACTAGTGGTTCAGCTTCACATGACGATGGAAGCCCTCCTCCCACTAAAAAAATCAAAAGAGTTAAGCTGGCAAAAGTACAGCGAAGAACTGTGTATTCTAAGAAGATATCACAAATCCCCAAGGAGAGTCCAAGTGTGATGGTGGTTGCGATGCCAGACCATCCCAGGACTGGACGGGAAGAGGTGGCTCTTTCCATCATTTGCACGCCCCCTGCAAGTGCTGAAAGGAGCACCCACAGTCCACTTGCTGATATGCAAATTGAAGATGTCACTGTTGAAGTACAACAGGATGAGGATACTGGTGTAGCTGGCGCTGAGGAGGAAGTTGGCGAGGAGGATTCTGATGGTGATGAGGTTTGTTTAAATCAGGCTCCGGGGGAGACAGTTGTTGTCCGTGGGATGAAAAAGCCCATAACGGTCATGCCTGGGCAGAAGACCAAACATTCCACCTCTTTGGTCTGGCAATATTTCTATCCAAATCCGGACAACAACTGTCTTGCCATATGTACCTTATGTAAAGGTGGAATAAGTAGGGGTAGGGATGTTAACCACCTAGGAACATCCTCCCTTATACGGCACCTGCAGCGCATTCATAATAAGTTACTGTCAAGTTCAGAAACTTTGGCTCAGACCGTAAGCAGTCCAGGGACACCTAAATCCCGTTGTCCTGTTGTATCCAAGCGCCTGCAAACCACACCGTCAACTCCCTCCTCGTCAATTTCCTCCTTAGTCAGGATCGGAAGTAGTCCTGCAGGCCATGTCACTGGCATGACTGACTCTCCTATCCCGGATTCCTCCGGAGGATCCTGCATTGCTACGCCTACTGCTGCCGCTGCTGCTGTTGCTGCTGCTGGGAGTCGTTCATCATCCCAGAGAGGAAGTAGGAACACCACTACTTTTACTAAACAATTGACTCTCCAACAGTCCTTAGCGAGGAGGATGAAGTACGACAGCAGTCATCCTGAAGCAAAACGTATAACTGAGGCCTTGACTGCTATGTTGGTGTTAGATGTGCGTCCGGTATCCGCCATTAGTGCAGTGGGATTTAGACAATTGCTGGAGGTAGTGTGTCCCCGGTTCCAAATCCCGTCTAGATTCCACTTCACTAGGCAGGCGATACCGAGACTGTACAGAAACGTCAGAAAAAGTGTCCTCAGTGTCCTGAAAAATGAGGTAGCACCCAATGTCCACTTAACCACGGACATGTGGACAAGTGGATCAGGGCAGACTAAGGACTATATGACTGTGACAGCCCACTGGGTAGATGTATCACCTTACGCAGCAACAGCAGCAGCGTCACCAGTCGCAGTATCTCAGAAATGCCAGCTCGTTCCAAGGCAGGCTACGCTGTGTATCATCGGTTTCAGTAAGAGGCACACCGCCGACAACCTCTTAGAGAAACTGAGGGAAATCATCGCCCAGTGGCTTACCCCACTTAGACTCTCCTGGGGATTTGTGATATCTGACAATGCCACCAATATTGTGCGGGCATTACATCTGGGCAAATTCCAGCACGTCCCATGTTTTGCTCACACAATAAACTTGGTGGTGCAGAATTTTCTGAAAAGCGACAGGGGCGTGCAGGAGACGCTTTGGGTGGCCCGAAAAATTTCTGGCCACTTTCGCCATTCAGCGACTGCGTGACGAAGACTGGAGTGCCAGCAAACACTCTTGAACCTGCCCTGCCATCACCTGAAGCAAGAGGTTGTGACGCGGTGGAACTCAACCCTCTATATGCTTCAGAGGATGGAGGAGCAGCAAAAGGCCATTCAAGCCTATACATCCACCTATGACATAGGCAAAGGAGGGGGTATGCACCTGACTCAAGCGCAGTGGAGAATGATTTCCGTGTTGTGCAAGGTTCTCCAGCCCTTCGAACTTGCCACACGTGAAGTCAGTTCAGACACTGCCAGCTTGAGTCATGTCATTCCCCTCATCAGGCTTTTGCAGAAGCAGCTGGAGAAAGTGAAGGAGGAGCTAAGATGGAGCGATTCCGCTCGGCATGTGGGACTTGTGGATGAAGCCCTTCATTCGCTTTGCCAGGATTCCAGGGTGGTCAATCTGCTGAAATCAGACCACTACATTTTGGCCACCGTGCTCGATCCTAGGTTTAAAGCCTATGTGGTGTCTCTCTTTCCGGCTGACACAAGCCTGCAGAGGTGCAAAGACCTGCTGGTGAACACACTGTCAGCTGAAGCAGAACGTGACACGTCAACAGCTCCTTCTTCATTTTCACCCGCAACTGGGGCTGCCAGGAAAAAACTTAGGTATCCTAAGCAACCCGCTGGCGGTGATGCAGGGCAGGCAGGACCAAGTTTGGACATCTGGTCCAGACAGAAGGACCTGGCAACAATTTCTGACATGTCTACTGTCACTGCATATGATACTGTCACCATTGACAGAATGGTGGAGGATTACATCGGTGACAGCATCCAAGTAGGCATGTCAGACAGTCCATACCTGTTCTGGCAGGAAAAAGAGGCAATTTGGAGGCCCCTGTACAAACTGGCTCTATTTTACCTGAGTTGCCCCCCCTCCAGTGTGTACTCCGAAAGAGTGTTTAGTGCAGCCGGGAACCTTGTCAGCGAAAGGCGTAGGAGGTTGCT
The DNA here is from genome assembly GCA_031769625.1 of Taudactylus pleione. Classification (NCBI taxonomy): domain Eukaryota; kingdom Metazoa; phylum Chordata; class Amphibia; order Anura; family Myobatrachidae; genus Taudactylus; species Taudactylus pleione. Next base: position 9,251 of record JAUIMM010003691.1, read on the forward strand.
TTCACAGAATGTGGAGAAGATGATGTTCATCAAAATGAATTATCAGCTCTTCCAGGGAGCCCAGCCTCCAGAACGTACAGAGGGACCTGTGGTGGTGGATTCAAGTGGGGACGAGTTAATACTTTGTGAGGATGAGGATGTACACACTGAAGAGGGTGAGGAATCGGTGGATGAGGAGGATGAGGATGACATCTTGCCTCCGTAGAGCCAGTTTGTGCAGGGACACATTAATTGCCAGCTTGTTTTGTGGGGGCCCAAACGAACCAATCATTTCAGCCACAGTTGTGTGGCAGACCCTGGCACTGAAATTATTGGTTTGTTAAAGTGTGCATGTCCTGTTTATACAACATAAGGGTGGGTGGGAGGGCCCAAGGACAATTCCATCTTGCACCTCTTTTTTTTCTTTGCATTATGTACAGTTTGGGGCCTAGTTTTTCAAACTGCCATCCTGTCTGCCAGTGCAGTATCACGCCTAGATGGGTCACGTGTTTGTGCCGCCCACTCGTGTCGCTTAGCATAGTCATCCAGCTACCTCGGTGCAACCTTTTGGACATAAAAACACTATTGTGAGGTGTGAGGTGTTCAGAATAGACTGGAAATGACTGGAAATTAAGGTTATTGAGGTTAATAATAGCATAGGAGCAGAAAAACCTACAAATTCTGTGATTTTAGCTGTTTTTATGCTTTTTTTCAAAAAAATACAGATCCAAAACACAAAACCCAGAACCCAAAACACGGAAGGGTGGTTTTGGCAAAACCAATCCAGATCCAAAACACGAAGAAAGATCCAGATCCAAAACCAAAACACAAAACACGAAAAGTGGCCGGTGCACACCCCTAGTTTTTATGAGCATGTGCTGTATAGTATGTGTTTTTATGAGCATGTGCTGTACAGTATGTGTATGTGTGAGCATGTGCTGTATAGTATGTGTTTTTATGAGCATGTGCTGTATAGTATGTGTTTTTATGAGCATGTGCTGTATAGTATGTGTTTTTATGAGCATGTGCTGTACAGTGTGTTTTTATGAGCATGTGCTGTGCAGTATGTGTTTTTGTGAGCATGTGCTGTATAATATGTGTTTTTATGAGCATGTGCTGTACAGTATGTGTTTTTATGAGCATGTGCTGTGCAGTATGTGTTTTTATGAGCATGTGCTGTTTTGTATGTGTATGTGTGAGCATGTGCTGTACAGTGTGTGTTTTTATGAGCATGTGCTGTACAGTGTGTGTTTTTGTGAGCATGTGCTGTGCAGTATGTGTTTTTGTGAGCATGTGCTGTACAGTATGTGTATGTGTGAGCATGTGCTGTACAGTATGTGTATGTGTGAGCATGTGCTGTACAGTGTGTGTATGAGCATGTGCTGTACAGTATGTGTTTTTGTGAGCATGTGCTGTATAGTGTGTTTTTATGAGCATGTGCTGTACAGTGTGTTTTTATGAGCATGTGCTGTACAGTGTGTTTTTATGAGCATGTGCTGTACAGTGTGTGTTTATGAGCATGTGCTGTACAGTATGTGTATGTGTGAGCATGTGCTGTACAGTATGTGTATGTGTGAGCATGTGCTGTATAGTATGTGTTTTTATGAGCATGTGCTGTATAGTATGTGTTTTTATGAGCATGTGCTGTATAGTATGTGTTTTTATGAGCATGTGCTGTACAGTGTGTGTTTTTATGAGCATGTGCTGTATAGTATGTGTTTTTATGAGCATGTGCTGTACAGTGTGTTTTTATGAGCATGTGCTGTGCAGTATGTGTTTTTGTGAGCATGTGCTGTATAGTATGTGTTTTTATGAGCATGTGCTGTACAGTGTGTTTTTATGAGCATGTGCTGTACAGTATGTGTATGTGTGAGCATGTGCTGTACAGTATGTGTATGTGTGAGCATGTGCTGTATAGTATGTGTTTTTATGAGCATGTGCTGTATAGTATGTGTTTTTATGAGCATGTGCTGTATAGTATGTGTTTTTATGAGCATGTGCTGTATAGTATGTGTTTTTATGAGCATGTGCTGTACAGTGTGTTTTTATGAGCATGTGCTGTATAGTATGTGTTTTTATGAGCATGTGCTGTGCAGTATGTGTTTTTATGAGCATGTGCTGTATAGTATGTGTTAGGGGTGAGCGGGTTCGGATTTCTGAAATCCGAACCCCCCCGAGCCCCCCCGATCCGAGTCCGATCCGAATCAGGCTCGACTTTTCCCGCCTGACTCGGATCTGAAATCGAGGCAAAACGTCATCATCCCGCCTTCTGAGTCTCGCGGGTTTTGGATCCTATATAAGGTACCCACGTCGGCGCCATTTTCTCACTCGGCTGTGGACAGTGAAGAGGGAGGGTGGGAGTTAGGGCTGTGTAGTGTAGTGTAGTGTAGTGCTGCTGTTGTCCACTACTTCAAAGTCCATAGGGGCTGGCTGTGTTGTGCTGTGCTGCTGTTGTTAATAGGGGCTGTGTCCACTACTTCAAAGTCCATAGGGGCTGGCTGGACTGTGTTGTGCAGTCAGTTCTCCATAGGGGCTGTGTCCACTCCAAAGTCCTGTGCAGTGTCCCAGTCCTAAAGAGGTGCTGTAGTGTTGTCCAGGGGGTGCTCTGTCCATCAGGGGTGCTCCCCCCAAGTGCTAAAAAAATAATATATTTTCTGTGTTTGTGAATTGTGTGCGCAGTAGCCGCACGTGCATCAACAAAGTAGTGCCAAGCGTGCGCCTGTGTCATAAGTAAAGGGCCGGCTGGCTTGACCGTTAAGGGTGCTGTAACCCCCGAAAGTACACTCCAGTCCAAACCAAAAAAAAAATTATTTTCTGTGTTTGTGAATTGTGTGCGCAGTAGCCGCACGTGCAACAACAAAGTAGTGCCAAGCGTGCGCCTGTGTCATAAGTAAAGGGCCGGCTGGCTTGACCGTTAAGGGTGCTGTAACCCCCGAAAGTACACTCCAGTCCAAACCAAAAAAAAAATTATTTTCTGTGTTTGTGAATTGTGTGCGCAGTAGCCGCATGTGCAACAACAAAGTAGTGCCAAGCGTGCGCCTGTGTCATAAGTAAAGGGCCGGCTGGCTTGACCGTTAAGGGTGCTGTAACCCCCGAAAGTACACTCCAGTCCAAACCAAAAAAAAAATTATTTTCTGTGTTTGTGAATTGTGTGCGCAGTAGCCGCACGTGCATCAACAAAGTAGTGCCAAGCGTGCGCCTGTGTCATAAGTAAAGGGCCGGCTGGCTTGACCGTTAAGGGTGCTGTAACCCCCGAAAGTACACTCCAGTCCAAACCAAAAAAAAAAATATTTTCTGTGTTTGTGAATTATGTGCGCAGTAGCCGCACGTGCATCAACAAAGTAGTGCCAAGCGTGCGCCTGTGTCATAAGTAAAGGGCCGGCTGGCTTGACCGTTAAAGGGTGCTGTAACCCCCAAAGTACACTCCAGTCCAAACCAAAAAAAAAATTATTTTCTGTGTTTGTGAATTGTGTGCGCAGTAGCCGCACGTGCATCAACAAAGTAGTGCCAAGCGTGCGCCTGTGTCATAAGTAAAGGGCCGGCTGGCTTGACCGTTAAAGGGTGCTGTAACCCCCAAAGGACACTCCAGTCCAAACCAAAAAAAAAATTATTTTCTGTGTTTGTGAATTTTGTGCGCTGTAGCCGCATGTGCATCAACAAAGTAGTGCCAAGCGTGCGCCTGTGTCATAAGTAAAGGGCCGGCTGGCTTGACCGTTAAAGGGTGCTGTAACCCCCAAAGTACACTCCAGTCCAAACCAAAAAAAAAATTATTTTCTGTGTTTGTGAATTGTGTGCGCAGTAGCCGCACGTGCATCAACAAAGTAGTGCCAAGCGTGCGCCTGTGTCATAAGTAAAGGGCCGGCTGGCTTGATCGTTAAAGGGTGCTGTAACCCTCAAAGTACACTCCAGTCCAAATAAAAAAAAAAAATATTTTCTGTGTTTGTGAATTGTGTGCGCAGTAGCCGCACGTGCATCAACAAAGCAGTGCCAAGCGTGCGCCTGTGTCATAAGTAAAGGGCCGGCTGGCTTGACCGTTAAAGGGTGCTGTAACCCCCAAAGTACACTCCAGGCCAAACCAAAAAAAAAATAATTTTCTGTGTTTGTGAATTGTGTGCGCAGTAGCCGCACGTGCATCATCAAATTAGTGCCAAGCGTGCGCCTGTGTCATAAGTAAAGGGCCGGCTGGCTTGACCGTTAAAGGGTGCTGTAACCCCCAAAGTACACTCCAGTCGAAACCAAAAAAAAATTATTTTCTGTGTTTGTGAATTGTGTGCGCATTAGCCGCACGTGCATCAACAAAGTAGTGCCAAGCATGCGCCTGTGTCATAAGTAAAGGGCCGGCTGGCTTGACCGTTAAAGGGTGCTGTAACCCCCAAAGTACACTCCAGTCCAAACCAAAAAAAAAATTATTTTCTGTGTTTGTGAATTGTGTGCGCAGTAGCCGCACGCGCATCAACAAAGTAGTGCCAAGCGTGCGCCTGTGTCATAAGTAAAGGGCCAGCTGGCTTGATCGTTAAAGGGTGCTGTAACCCCCAAAGTACACTCCAGTCCAAATAAGATAAAAAAATATTTTCTGTGTTTAGCCGCACGTATATATCAAATCGATATAACATAAATGGAGGACCAAACTTTCTCCGATAAAAATAAAATAGAGAAAGATCAAGAACCTCTTCCTCCTAGTGCTGAAGCTGCTGCCACTAGTCATGACATTGACGATAACATGCCATCAACGTCGTCTGCCAAGGGCGATGCCCAATGTCATAATAGAGGGCACATACAATCCCAAATGACAAAGTTCAGGAAAATGACCTTGAAAAAAACATTTAAATCAGCTGAAGAGATACGTAAACTTGCCAATATGCCATTTACGACACGGAGTGGCAAGGAACGGCTAAGGTCGATCCCTAGTATGTTCATGACTAGTGGTTCAGCTTCACATGACGATGGAAGCCCTCCTCCCACTAAAAAAATCAAAAGAGTTAAGCTGGCAAAAGTACAGCGAAGAACTGTGTATTCTAAGAAGATATCACAAATCCCCAAGGAGACTCCAAGTGTGATGGTGGTTGCGATGCCTGACCATCCCAGGACTGGACGGGAAGAGGTGGCTCTTTCCATCATTTGCACGCCCCCTGCAAGTGCTGAAAGGAGCACCCACAGTCCACTTGCTGATATGCAAATTGAAGATGTCACTGTTGAAGTACAACAGGATGAGGATACTGGTGTAGCTGGCGCTGAGGAGGAAGTTGGCGAGGAGGATTCTGATGGTGATGAGGTTTGTTTAAATCAGGCTCCGGGGGAGACAGTTGTTGTCCGTGGGATGAAAAAGCCCATAACGGTCATGCCTGGGCAGAAGACCAAACATTCCACCTCTTTGGTCTGGCAATATTTCTATCCAAATCCGGACAACAACTGTCTTGCCATATGTACCTTATGTAAAGGTGGAATAAGTAGGGGTAGGGACGTTAACCACCTAGGAACATCCTCCCTTATACGGCACCTGCAGCGCATTCATAATAAGTTACTGTCAAGTTCAGAAACTTTGGCTCAGACCGTAAGCAGTCCAGGGACACCTAAATCCCGTTGTCCTGTTGTATCCAAGCGCCTGCAAACCACACCGTCAACTCCCTCCTCGTCAATTTCCTCCTTAGTCAGGATCGGAAGTAGTCCTGCAGGCCATGTCACTGGCATGACTGACTCTCCTATCCCGGATTCCTCCGGAGGATCCTGCATTGCTACGCCTACTGCTGCCGCTGCTGCTGTTGCTGCTGCTGGGAGTCGTTCATCATCCCAGAGAGGAAGTAGGAACACCACTACTTTTACTAAACAATTGACTCTCCAACAGTCCTTAGCGAGGAGGATGAAGTACGACAGCAGTCATCCTGAAGCAAAACGTATAACTGAGGCCTTGACTGCTATGTTGGTGTTAGATGTGCGTCCGGTATCCGCCATTAGTGCAGTGGGATTTAGACAATTGCTGGAGGTAGTGTGTCCCCGGTTCCAAATCCCGTCTAGATTCCACTTCACTAGGCAGGCGATACCGAGACTGTACAGAAACGTCAGAAAAAGTGTCCTCAGTGTCCTGAAAAATGAGGTAGCACCCAATGTCCACTTAACCACGGACATGTGGACAAGTGGATCAGGGCAGACTAAGGACTATATGACTGTGACAGCCCACTGGGTAGATGTATCACCTTACGCAGCAACAGCAGCAGCGTCACCAGTCGCAGTATCTCAGAAATGCCAGCTCGTTCCAAGGCAGGCTACGCTGTGTATCATCGGTTTCAGTAAGAGGCACACCGCCGACAACCTCTTAGAGAAACTGAGGGAAATCATCGCCCAGTGGCTTACCCCACTTAGACTCTCCTGGGGATTTGTGATATCTGACAATGCCACCAATATTGTGCGGGCATTACATCTGGGCAAATTCCAGCACGTCCCATGTTTTGCTCACACAATAAACTTGGTGGTGCAGAATTTTCTGAAAAGCGACAGGGGCGTGCAGGAGACGCTTTGGGTGGCCCGAAAAATTTCTGGCCACTTTCGCCATTCAGCGACTGCGTGACGAAGACTGGAGCGCCAGCAAACACTCTTGAACCTGCCCTGCCATCACCTGAAGCAAGAGGTTGTGACGCGGTGGAACTCAACCCTCTATATGCTTCAGAGGATGGAGGAGCAGCAAAAGGCCATTCAAGCCTATACATCCACCTATGACATAGGCAAAGGAGGGGGTATGCACCTGACTCAAGCGCAGTGGAGAATGATTTCCGTGTTGTGCAAGGTTCTCCAGCCCTTCGAACTTGCCACACGTGAAGTCAGTTCAGACACTGCCAGCTTGAGTCATGTCATTCCCCTCATCAGGCTTTTGCAGAAGCAGCTGGAGAAAGTGAAGGAGGAGCTAAGATGGAGCGATTCCGCTCGGCATGTGGGACTTGTGGATGAAGCCCTTCATTCGCTTTGCCAGGATTCCAGGGTGGTCAATCTGCTGAAATCAGACCACTACATTTTGGCCACCGTGCTCGATCCTAGGTTTAAAGCCTATGTGGTGTCTCTCTTTCCGGCTGACACAAGCCTGCAGAGGTGCAAAGACCTGCTGGTGAACACACTGTCAGCTGAAGCAGAACGTGACACGTCAACAGCTCCTTCTTCATTTTCACCCGCAACTGGGGCTGCCAGGAAAAAACTTAGGTATCCTAAGCAACCCGCTGGCGGTGATGCAGGGCAGGCAGGACCAAGTTTGGACATCTGGTCCAGACAGAAGGACCTGGCAACAATTTCTGACATGTCTACTGTCACTGCATATGATACTGTCACCATTGACAGAATGGTGGAGGATTACATCGGTGACAGCATCCAAGTAGGCATGTCAGACAGTCCATACCTGTTCTGGCAGGAAAAAGAGGCAATTTGGAGGCCCCTGTACAAACTGGCTCTATTTTACCTGAGTTGCCCCCCCTCCAGTGTGTACTCCGAAAGAGTGTTTAGTGCAGCCGGGAACCTTGTCAGCGAAAGGCGTAGGAGGTTGCTTTCACAGAATGTGGAGAAGATGATGTTCATCAAAATGAATTATCAGCTCTTCCAGGGAGCCCAGCCTCCAGAACGTACAGAGGGACCTGTGGTGGTGGATTCAAGTGGGGACGAGTTAATACTTTGTGAGGATGAGGATGTACACACTGAAGAGGGTGAGGAATCGGTGGATGAGGAGGATGAGGATGACATCTTGCCTCCGTAGAGCCAGTTTGTGCAGGGACACATTAATTGCCAGCTTGTTTTGTGGGGGCCCAAACGAACCAATCATTTCAGCCACAGTTGTGTGGCAGACCCTGGCGCTGAAATTATTGGTTTGTTAAAGTGTGCATGTCCTGTTTATACAACATAAGGGTGGGTGGGAGGGCCCAAGGACAATTCCATCTTGCACCTCTTTTTTTTCTTTGCATTATGTACAGTTTGGGGCCTAGTTTTTCAAACTGCCATCCTGTCTGCCAGTGCAGTATCACGCCTAGATGGGTCACGTGTTTGTGCCGCCCACTCGTGTCGCTTAGCATAGTCATCCAGCTACCTCGGTGCAACCTTTTGGACATAAAAACACTATTGTGAGGTGTGAGGTGTTCAGAATAGACTGGAAATGACTGGAAATTAAGGTTATTGAGGTTAATAATAGCATAGGAGCAGAAAAACCTACAAATTCTGTGATTTTAGCTGTTTTTATGCTTTTTTTCAAAAAAATACAGATCCAAAACACAAAACCCAGAACCCAAAACACGGAAGGGTGGTTTTGGCAAAACCAATCCAGATCCAAAACACGAAGAAAGATCCAGATCCAAAACCAAAACACAAAACACGAAAAGTGGCCGGTGCACACCCCTAGTTTTTATGAGCATGTGCTGTATAGTATGTGTTTTTATGAGCATGTGCTGTACAGTATGTGTATGTGTGAGCATGTGCTGTATAGTATGTGTTTTTATGAGCATGTGCTGTATAGTATGTGTTTTTATGAGCATGTGCTGTATAGTATGTGTTTTTATGAGCATGTGCTGTACAGTGTGTTTTTATGAGCATGTGCTGTGCAGTATGTGTTTTTGTGAGCATGTGCTGTATAATATGTGTTTTTATGAGCATGTGCTGTACAGTATGTGTTTTTATGAGCATGTGCTGTGCAGTATGTGTTTTTATGAGCATGTGCTGTTTTGTATGTGTATGTGTGAGCATGTGCTGTACAGTGTGTGTTTTTATGAGCATGTGCTGTACAGTGTGTGTTTTTGTGAGCATGTGCTGTGCAGTATGTGTTTTTGTGAGCATGTGCTGTACAGTATGTGTATGTGTGAGCATGTGCTGTACAGTATGTGTATGTGTGAGCATGTGCTGTACAGTGTGTGTATGAGCATGTGCTGTACAGTATGTGTTTTTGTGAGCATGTGCTGTATAGTGTGTTTTTATGAGCATGTGCTGTACAGTGTGTTTTTATGAGCATGTGCTGTACAGTGTGTTTTTATGAGCATGTGCTGTACAGTGTGTGTTTATGAGCATGTGCTGTACAGTATGTGTATGTGTGAGCATGTGCTGTACAGTATGTGTATGTGTGAGCATGTGCTGTATAGTATGTGTTTTTATGAGCATGTGCTGTATAGTATGTGTTTTTATGAGCATGTGCTGTATAGTATGTGTTTTTATGAGCATGTGCTGTACAGTGTGTGTTTTTATGAGCATGTGCTGTATAGTATGTGTTTTTATGAGCATGTGCTGTACAGTGTGTTTTTATGAGCATGTGCTGTGCAGTATGTGTTTTTGTGAGCATGTGCTGTATAGTATGTGTTTTTATGAGCATGTGCTGTACAGTGTGTTTTTATGAGCATGTGCTGTACAGTATGTGTATGTGTGAGCATGTGCTGTACAGTATGTGTATGTGTGAGCATGTGCTGTATAGTATGTGTTTTTATGAGCATGTGCTGTATAGTATGTGTTTTTATGAGCATGTGCTGTATAGTATGTGTTTTTATGAGCATGTGCTGTATAGTATGTGTTTTTATGAGCATGTGCTGTACAGTGTGTTTTTATGAGCATGTGCTGTATAGTATGTGTTTTTATGAGCATGTGCTGTGCAGTATGTGTTTTTATGAGCATGTGCTGTATAGTATGTGTTAGGGGTGAGCGGGTTCGGATTTCTGAAATCCGAACCCCCCCGAGCCCCCCCGATCCGAGTCCGATCCGAATCAGGCTCGACTTTTCCCGCCTGACTCGGATCTGAAATCGAGGCAAAACGTCATCATCCCGCCTTCTGAGTCTCGCGGGTTTTGGATCCTATATAAGGTACCCACGTCGGCGCCATTTTCTCACTCGGCTGTGGACAGTGAAGAGGGAGGGTGGGAGTTAGGGCTGTGTAGTGTAGTGTAGTGTAGTGCTGCTGTTGTCCACTACTTCAAAGTCCATAGGGGCTGGCTGTGTTGTGCTGTGCTGCTGTTGTTAATAGGGGCTGTGTCCACTACTTCAAAGTCCATAGGGGCTGGCTGGACTGTGTTGTGCAGTCAGTTTTCCATAGGGGCTGTGTCCACTCCAAAGTCCTGTGCAGTGTCCCAGTCCTAAAGAGGTGCTGTAGTGTTGTCCAGGGGGTGCTCTGTCCATCAGGGGTGCTCCCCCCAAGTGCTAAAAAAATAATATATTTTCTGTGTTTGTGAATTGTGTGCGCAGTAGCCGCACGTGCATCAACAAAGTAGTGCCAAGCGTGCGCCTGTGTCATAAGTAAAGGGCCGGCTGGCTTGACCGTTAAGGGTGCTGTAACCCCCGAAAGTACACTCCAGTCCAAACCAAAAAAAAAATTATTTTCTGTGTTTGTGAATTGTGTGCGCAGTAGCCGCACGTACATCAACAAAGTAGTGCCAAGCATGCGCCTGTGTCATAAGTAAAGGGCCGGCTGGCTTGACCGTTAAGGGTGCTGTAACCCCCGAAAGTACACTCCAGTCCAAACCAAAAAAAAAATTATTTTCTGTGTTTGTGAATTGTGTGCGCAGTAGCCGCACGTGCATCAACAAAGTAGTGCCAAGCGTGCGCCTGTGTCATAAGTAAAGGGCCGGCTGGCTTGACCGTTAAAGGGTGCTGTAACCCCCGAAAGTACACTCCAGTCCAAACCAAAAAAAAAATTATTTTCTGTGTTTGTGAATTGTGTGCGCAGTAGCCGCACGTGCATCAACAAAGTAGTGCCAAGCGTGCGCCTGTGTCATAAGTAAAGGGCCGGCTGGCTTGACCGTTAAGGGTGCTGTAACCCCCGAAAGTACACTCCAGTCCAAACCAAAAAAAAAATTATTTTCTGTGTTTGTGAATTGTGTGCGCAGTAGCCGCACGTGCATCAACAATGTAGTGCCAAGCGTGTGCCTGTGTCATAAGTAAAGGGCCGGCTGGCTTGACCGTTAAAGGGTGCTGTAACCCCCAAAGTACACTCCAGTCCAAACCAAAAAAAAAATTATTTTCTGTGTTTGTGAATTGTGTGCGCAGTAGCCGCATGTGCATCAACAAAGTAGTGCCAAGCGTGCGCCTGTGTCATAAGTAAAGGGCCAGCTGGCTTGACCGTTAAAGGGTGCTGTAACCCCCAAAGTACACTCCAGTCCAAACCAAAAAAAAATTTATTTTCTGTGTTTGTGAATTGTGTGCGCAGTAGCTGCACGTGCATCAACAAAGTAGTGCCAAGCTTGCGCCTGTGTCATAAGTAAAGGGCCGGCTGGCTTGACCGTTAAAGGGTGCTGTAACCCCCGAAAGTACACTCCAGTCCAAACCCAAAAAAAAATTATTTTCTGTGTTTGTGAATTGTGTGCGCAGTAGCCGCACGTGCATCAACAAAGTAGTGCCAAGCGTGCGCCTGTGTCATAAGTAAAGGGCCGGCTGCCTTGACCGTTAAAGGGTGCTGTAACCCCCAAAGTACACTCCAGTCCAAACCGAAAAAAAATTATTTTCTGTGTTTGTGAATTGTGTGCGCAGTAGCCGCACGTGCATCAACAAAGTAGTGCCAAGTGTGCGCCTGTGTCATAAGTAAAGGGCCGGCTGGCTTGACCGTTAAAGGGTGCTGTAACCCCCGAAAGTACACTCCAGTCGAAACCAAAAAAAAAATTATTTTCTGTGTTTGTGAATTGTGTGCGCAGTAGCCGCACGTGCATCAACAAAGTAGTGCCAAGCGTGCGCCTGTGTCATAAGTAAAGGGCCGGCTGGCTTGACCGTTAAAGGGTGCTGTAACCCCCAAAGTACACTCCAGTCCAAACCGAAAAAAAATTATTTTCTGTGTTTGTGAAGTGTGTGCGCAGTAGCCGCACGTGCATCAACAAAGTAGTGCCAAGTGTGCGCCTGTGTCATAAGTAAAGGGCCGGCTGGCTTGACCGTTAAAGGGTGCTGTAACCCCCGAAAGTACACTCCAGTCGAAACCAAAAAAAAATTATATTCTGTGTTTGTGAATTGTGTGCGCAGTAGCCGCACGTGCATCAACAAAGTAGTGCCAAGCGTGCGCCTGTGTCATAAGTAAAGGGCCGGCTGGCTTGACCGTTAAAGGGTTCTGTAACCCCCAAAGTACACTCCAAACCAAAAAAATATATATTTTCTGTGTTTGTGACTTGTGTGCACTGTGGCTGCACGTGCATCAACAAAGGAGCAGCGCCAAGCGTGCGCCTGTGTCCCATAAGTAAAGAGCCAGCTGGCTCATTTCTTAAAGGGTGGTGTAACCCACAAAGTGCACTACTCTCCAGCAAAAAAAAAAAAATATTTTCTGTGTTTGTGTGCGCTTTAGCCGCACGTATATATATCAATATAACATAAATGGAGGACCAAACTTTCTCTGATAAAAATAAAATAGGGAAAGATCAAGAACCACTTCCTACTAGTGCTGTTGCTGCTGCTGGGAGTTGTTCATCATCCCAGAGAGGAAGTAGGAACATCACTACTTTTACTAAACAATTGACCCTCCAACAGTCCCTAGCGATGAGGATGAAGTACGACAGCAGTCATCCTGAAGCAAAACGTATAACTGAGGCCTTGACTGCTATGTTGGTGTTAGACGTGCGTCCGGTATCCGACATTAGTGCAGTGGGATTTAGACAATTGATGGAGGTAGTGTGTCCTCGGTTCCAAATCCCGTCTAGATTCCACCTGCATCCTCAAAGCAGCAGCGACAAGCGTGCGTCTGTCTGTTAAAGGGTGGTGACACCCTCAAAGTGTGCTACACAAACAATTAAAATATTGTTCTTTTTTTTTCTGTCTTTGTGAAATGTGTGGGCTGTAGCCGCACCTGCATCCTTAAAGCAGCAGCGACAAGCGTGCGTCTGTCTGTTAAAGGGTGGTGACACCCTCAAAGTGTGCTACACAAACAATAAAAATATTCTTCTTTTTTCTGTCTTTGTGAATTGTGTGGGCTGTAGCCGCACCTGCATCCTTAAAGCAGCAGCGACAAGCGTGCGTCTGTCTGTTAAAGGGTGGTGACACCCTCACAGTGTGCTACACAAACAATTAAAATATTGTTCTTTTTTTTTCGGTCTTTGTGAAATGTGTGGGCTGTAGCCGCACCTGCATCCTTAAAGCAGCAGCAACAAGCATGCGTCTGTCTGTTAAAGGGTGGTGTAACTCTCAAAGTGCTCCACAAAATAAAAAACTATTTTTTTAATGTGTTTGTGACTTGTGTGCGATGTAGCCGCACTTGCATCCTCAAAGCAGCAGCGACAAGCGTGCGTCTGTCTGTTAAAGGGTGGTGACACCCTCAAAGTGTGCTACACAAACAATAAAAATATTCTTCTTTTTTCTGTCTTTGTGAATTGTGTGGGCTGTAGCCGCACCTGCATCCTTAAAGCAGCAGCGAAGCGTGCGTCTGTCTGTTAAAGGGTGGTGACACCCTCAAAGTGTGCTCCACAAACAATAAAAATATTCTTCTTCTTTTTTCTGTCTTTGTGAATTGTGTGGGCTGTAGCCGCACCTGCATCCTTAAAGCAGCAGCGACAAGAGTGCGTCTGTCTGTTAAAGGGTGGTGTAACTCACGAAGTGCTCCAAAAAATAAAAAACTATTTTTTTTATGTGTTTGTGACTTGTGTGCGATGTAGCCGCACTTGCATCCTCAAAGCAGCAGCGACAAGCGTGCGTCTGTCTGTTAAAGGGTGGTGACACCCTCAAAGTGTGCTACACAAACAATAAAAATATTCTTCTTTTTTCTGTCTTTGTGAATTGTGTGGGCTGTAGCCGCACCTGCATCCTTAAAGCAGCAGCGACAAGCGTGCGTCTGTCTGTTAAAGGGTGGTGACACCCTCAAAGTGTGCTACACAAACAATTAAAATATTGTTCTTTTTTCTGTCTTTGTGAATTGTGTGGGCTGTAGCCGCACCTGCATCCTTAAAGCAGCTGCGACAAGCGTGCGTCTGTCTGTTAAAGGGTGGTGACACCCTCAAAGTGTGCTACACAAACAATAAAAATATTCTTCTTCTTTTATCTGTCTATGTGAATTGTGTGGGCTGTAGCCGCACCTGCATCCTTAAAGCAGCAGCGACAAGCGTGCGTCTGTCTGTTAAAGGGTGGTGACACCCTCAAAGTGTTCTACACAAACAATTAAAATATTGTTCTTTTTTTTCTGTGTTTGTGAATTGTGTGCGCAGTAGCCGCACGTGCATCAACAAAGTAGTGCCAAGCGTGCGCCTGTGTCATAAGTAAAGGGCCGGCTGCCTTGACCGTTAAAGGGTGCTGTAACCCCCAACGTACACTCCAGTCCAAACCGAAAAAAAATTATTTTCTGTGTTTGTGAATTGTGTGCGCAGTAGCCGCACGTGCATCAACAAAGTAGTGCCAAGTGTGCGCCTGTGTCATAAGTAAAGGGCCGGCTGGCTTGACCGTTAAAGGGTGCTGTAACCCCCGAAAGTACACTCCAGTCGAAACCAAAAAAAAAAATATTTTCTGTGTTTGTGAATTGTGTGCGCAGTAGCCGCACGTGCATCAACAAAGTAGTGCCAAGCGTGCGCCTGTGTCATAAGTAAAGGGCCGGCTGGCTTGACCGTTAAAGGGTGCTGTAACCCCCGAAAGTACACTCCAGTCCAAACCAAAAAAAAATTATATTCTGTGTTTGTGAATTGTGTGCGCAGTAGCCGCACGTGCATCAACAAAGTAGTGCCAAGCGTGCGCCTGTGTCATAAGTAAAGGGCCGGCTGGCTTGACCGTTAAAGGGTTCTGTAACCCCCAAAGTACACTCCAAACCAAAAAAATATATATTTTCTGTGTTTGTGACTTGTGTGCACTGTGGCTGCACGTGCATCAACAAAGGAGCAGCGCCAAGCGTGCGCCTGTGTCCCATAAGTAAAGAGCCAGCTGGCTCATTTCTTAAAGGGTGGTGTAACCCACAAAGTGCACTACTCTCCAGCAAAAAAAAAAATATATTTTCTGTGTTTGTGTGCGCTTTAGCCGCACGTATATATATCAATATAACATAAATGGAGGACCAAACTTTCTCTGATAAAAATAAAATAGGGAAAGATCAAGAACCACTTCCTACTAGTGCTGTTGCTGCTGCTGGGAGTTGTTCATCATCCCAGAGAGGAAGTAGGAACATCACTACTTTTACTAAACAATTGACCCTCCAACAGTCCCTAGCGATGAGAATGAAGTACGACAGCAGTCATCCTGAAGCAAAACGTATAACTGAGGCCTTGACTGCTATGTTGGTGTTAGACGTGCGTCCGGTATCCGACATTAGTGCAGTGGGATTTAGACAATTGATGGAGGTAGTGTGTCCTCGGTTCCAAATCCCGTCTAGATTCCACCTGCATCCTCAAAGCAGCAGCGACAAGCGTGCGTCTGTCTGTTAAAGGGTGGTGACACCCTCAAAGTGTGCTACACAAACAATTAAAATATTGTTCTTTTTTTTTCTGTCTTTGTGAAATGTGTGGGCTGTAGCCGCACCTGCATCCTTAAAGCAGCAGCGACAAGCGTGCGTCTGTCTGTTAAAGGGTGGTGACACCCTCAAAGTGTGCTACACAAACAATTAAAATATTGTTCTTTTTTTTTCTGTCTTTGTGAATTGTGTGGGCTGTAGCCGCACTTGCATCCTCAAAGCAGCAGCGACAAGCGTGCGTCTGTCTGTTAAAGGGTGTTGTAACTCTCAAAGTGCTCCAAAAAAATCAAAAAATTTTTTTTAATGTGTTTGTGACTTGTGTGCGATGTAGCCACACTTGCATCCTCAAAGCAGCAGCGACAAGCGTGCGTCTGTCTGTTAAAGGGTGGTGACACCCTCAAAGTGTGCTACACAAACAATAAAAATATTCTTCTTTTTTCTGTCTTTGTGAATTGTGTGGGCTGTAGCCGCACCTGCATCCTTAAAGCAGCAGCGACAAGCGTGCGTCTGTCTGTTAAAGGGTGGTGACACCCTCACAGTGTGCTACACAAACAATTAAAATATTGTTCTTTTTTTTTCGGTCTTTGTGAAATGTGTGGGCTGTAGCCGCACCTGCATCCTTAAAGCAGCAGCAACAAGCATGCGTCTGTCTGTTAAAGGGTGGTGTAACTCTCAAAGTGCTCCACAAAATAAAAAACTATTTTTTTAATGTGTTTGTGACTTGTGTGCGATGTAGCCGCACTTGCATCCTCAAAGCAGCAGCGACAAGCGTGCGTCTGTCTGTTAAAGGGTGGTGACACCCTCAAAGTGTGCTCCACAAACAATAAAAATATTCTTCTTCTTTTTTCTGTCTTTGTGAATTGTGTGGGCTGTAGCCGCACCTGCATCCTTAAAGCAGCAGCGACAAGAGTGCGTCTGTCTGTTAAAGGGTGGTGTAACTCACGAAGTGCTCCAAAAAATAAAAAACTATTTTTTTAATGTGTTTGTGACTTGTGTGCGATGTAGCCGCACTTGCATCCTCAAAGCAGCAGCGACAAGCGTGCGTCTGTCTGTTAAAGGGTGGTGACACCCTCAAAGTGTGCTACACAAACAATAAAAATATTCTTCTTTTTTCTGTCTTTGTGAATTGTGTGGGCTGTAGCCGCACCTGCATCCTTAAAGCAGCAGCGACAAGCGTGCATCTGTCTGTTAAAGGGTGGTGACACCCTCAAAGTGTGCTACACAAACAATTAAAATATTGTTCTTTTTTCTGTCTTTGTGAATTGTGTGGGCTGTAGCCGCACCTGCATCCTTAAAGCAGCTGCGACAAGCGTGCGTCTGTCTGTTAAAGGGTGGTGACACCCTCAAAGTGTGCTACACAAACAATTAAAATATTGTTCTTTTTTTTCGGTCTTTGCGAAATGTGTGGGCTGTAGCCGCACCTGCATCCTTAAAGCAGCAGCGACAAGCGTGCGTCTGTCTGTTAAAGGGTGGTGACACCCTCAAAGTGTGCTACACAAACAATAAAAATATTCTTCTTCTTTTATCTGTCTGTGAATTGTGTGGGCTGTAGCCGCACCTGCATCCTTAAAGCAGCAGCGACAAGCGTGCGTCTGTCTGTTAAAGGGTGGTGACACCCTCAAAGTGTTCTACACAAACAATTAAAATATTGTTCTTTTTTTTCGGTCTTTGTGAAATGTGTGGGCTGTAGCCGCACCTGCATCCTTAAAACTGCAGCGACAAGCGTGCGTCTGTCTGTTAAAGGGTGGTGTAACTCTCAAAGTGCTCCAAAAAATAAAAAACTATTTTTTTTATGTGTTTGTGACTTGTGTGCGATGTAGCCGCACTTGCATCCTCAAAGCAGCAGCGACAAGCGTGCGTCTGTCTGTTAAAGGGTGGTGACACCCTCAAAGTGTGCTACACAAACAATAAAAATATTCTTCTTTTTTCTGTCTTTGTGAATTGTGTGGGCTGTAGCCGCACCTGCATCCTTAAAGCAGCAGCGACAAGCGTGCGTCTGTCTGTTAAAGGGTGGTGACACCCTCAAAGTGTGCTACACAAACAATTAAAATATTGTTCTTTTTTTTTCGGTCTTTGTGAAATGTGTGGGCTGTAGCCGCACCTGCATCCTTAAAGCAGCAGCGACAAGCGTGCGTCTGTCTGTTAAAGGGTGGTAACACCCTCAAAGTGTGCTACACAAAGAATAAAAATATTCTTCTTCTTTTTTCTGTCTTTGTGAATTGTGTGGGCTGTAGCCGCACTTGCATCCTCAAAGCAGCAGCGACAAGCGTGCGTCTGTCTGTTAAAGGGTGGTGACACCCTCAAAGTGTGCTACACAAACAATTAAAATATTGTTCTTTTTTTTTCTGTCTTTGTGAAATGTGTGGGCTGTAGCCGCACCTGCATCCTTAAAGCAGCAGCGACAAGCGTGCGTCTGTCTGTTAAAGGGTGGTGACACCCTCAAAGTGTGCTACACAAACATTTAAAATATTGTTCTTTTTTTTCTGTCTTTGTGAATTGTGTGGGCTGTAGCCGCACTTGCATCCTCAAAGCAGCAGCGACAAGCGTGCGTCTGTCTGTTAAAGGGTGGTGACACCCTCAAAGTGTGCTACACAAACAATTAAAATATTGTTCTTTTTTTTTCGGTCTTTGTGAAATGTGTGGGCTGTAGCCGCACCTGCATCCTTAAAGCAGCAGTGACAAGCGTGCGTCTGTCTGTTAAAGGGTGGTGACACCCTCAAAGTGTGCTACACAAAGAATAAAAATATTCTTCTTCTTTTTTCTGTCTTTGTGAATTGTGTGGGCTGTAGCCGCACTTGCATCCTCAAAGCAGCAGCGACAAGCGTGCGTCTGTCTGTTAGAGGGTGGTGTAACCCTCAAAATGTGCTCCACAAACAATAAAAATATTCTTTTTTTTTTCTGTCTTTGTGAATTGTGTGGGCTGTAGCCGCACTTGAATCCTCAAAGCAGCAGTGACAAGCGTGCGTCTGTCTGTTAAAGGATTACATCGGTGACAGCATCCAAGTAGGCATGTCAGACAGTCCGTACCTGTACTGGCAGGAAAAAGAAGCAATTTGGAGGTCCCTGTACAAACTGGCTCTATTTTACCTGAGTTGCCCCCCCTCCAGTGTGTACTCCGAAAGAGTGTTTAGTGCAGCCGGGAACCTTGTTAGCGAAAGGCGTAGGTGGTTGCTTCCACAAAATGTGGAGAAGATGATGTTCATAAAATGAATGATCAACTCTTCCAGGGAGACCAGCCTCCAGAACGTACAGAGGGACCTGTGGTTCCAGCAGGGACGAATTAATACTCTGTGAGGATGAGGATGTACATAACACTGAAGAGGGTGAGGAATCTGTGGATGAGGAGGATGAGGACGACTTCTTGCCTCCGTAGAGCCAGTTTGTGCAGGGACAGATTAATTGCCAGCTTGTTTTGTGGGGGCCCAAACGAACCAATCATTTCAGCCACAGTTGTGTGGCAGACCCTGGCGCTGAAATGATTGGTTTGTTAAAGTGTGCATGTCCTGTTTATACAACATAAGGGTGGGTGGGAGGGCCCAAGGACAATTCCATCTTG
The DNA here is from genome assembly GCA_031769625.1 of Taudactylus pleione. Taxonomy (NCBI): domain Eukaryota; kingdom Metazoa; phylum Chordata; class Amphibia; order Anura; family Myobatrachidae; genus Taudactylus; species Taudactylus pleione. The sequence continues at coordinate 28,117 of JAUIMM010003691.1, forward strand.
CACCTCTTTTTTTCTTTGCATTATGTACAGTTTGGGGCCTAGTTTTTCAATGCCATCCTGTCTGCCACTGCAGTTTCACGCCTAGATGGGTCACGTGTTTGTACCGCCCACTCGTGTCGCTTAGCATAGTCATCCAGCTACCTCGGTGCAACCTTTTGGACATAAAAACACTATTGTGAGGTGTGAGGTATTCAGAATAGACTGGAAATGAGTGGAAATTAAGGTTATTGAGGTTAATAATAGCATAGGAGCAGAAAAACCTACAAATTCTGTGATTTTAGCTGTTTTTATGCTTTTTTTCAAAAAAATACAGATCCAAAACACAAAACCCAGAACCCAAAACACGGAAGGGTGGTTTTGGCAAAACCAATCCAGATCCAAAACACGAAGAAAGATCCAGATCCAAAACCAAAACACAAAACACGAAAAGTGGCCGGTGCACACCCCTAGTATGTGTATGTGTGAGCATGTGCTGTACAGTGTGTGTTTTTATGAGCATGTGCTGTACAGTGTGTGTTTTTGTGAGCATATGCTGTGCAGTATGTGTTTTTGTGAGCATGTGCTGTACAGTATGTGTATGTGTGAGCATGTGCTGTACAGTATGTGTATGTGTGAGCATGTGCTGTACAGTGTGTGTATGAGCATGTGCTGTACAGTATGTGTTTTTGTGAGCATGTGCTGTATAGTATGTGTTTTTATGAGCATGTGCTGTACAGTGTGTTTTTATGAGCATGTGCTGTACAGTGTGTTTTTATGAGCATGTGCTGTACAGTGTGTGTTTATGAGCATGTGCTGTACAGTATGTGTATGTGTGAGCATGTGCTGTACAGTATGTGTATGTGTGAGCATGTGCTGTATAGTATGTGTTTTTATGAGCATGTGCTGTACAGTGTGTTTTTATGAGCATGTGCTGTACAGTATGTGTATGTTTGAGCATGTGCTGTATAGTATGTGTTTTTATGAGCATGTGCTGTATAGTATGTGTTTTTATGAGCATGTGCTGTATAGTATGTGTTTTTATGAGCATGTGCTGTACAGTGTGTGTTTTTATGAGCATGTGCTGTACAGTGTGTTTTTATGAGCATGTGCTGTGCAGTATGTGTTTTTGTGAGCATGTGCTGTATAGTATGTGTTTTTATGAGCATGTGCTGTGCAGTATGTGTTTTTATGAGCATGTGCTGTATAGTATGTGTATGTGTGAGCATGTGCTGTACAGTGTGTGTTTTTATGAGCATGTGCTGTACAGTGTGTGTTTTTGTGAGCATCTGCTGTGCAGTATGTGTTTTTGTGAGCATGTGCTGTACAGTATGTGTATGTGTGAGCATGTGTTGTACAGTATGTGTATGTGTGAGCATGTGATGTACAGTGTGTGTTTTTATGAGCATGTGCTGTACAGTGTGTTTTTATGAGCATGTGCTGTACAGTGTGTTTTTATGAGCATGTGCTGTACAGTGTGTGTTTATGAGCATGTGCTGTACAGTATGTGTATGTGTGAGCATGTGCTGTACAGTATGTGTATGTGTGAGCATGTGCTGTATAGTATGTGTTTTTATGAGCATGTGCTGTACAGTGTGTTTTTATGAGCATGTGCTGTACAGTATGTGTATGTGTGAGCATGTGCTGTACAGTATGTGTATGTGTGAGCATGTGCTGTATAGTATGTGTATGTGTGAGCATGTGCTGTATAGTATGTGTTTTTATGAGCATGTGCTGTACAGTGTGTGTTTTTATGAGCATGTGCTGTACAGTATGTGTATGTGTGAGCATGTGCTGTACAGTATGTGTATGTGTGAGCATGTGCTGTACAGTATGTGTATGTGTGAGCATGTGCTGTATAGTATGTGTTTTTATGAGCATGTGCTGTACAGTGTGTGTTTTTATGAGCATGTGCTGTACAGTATGTGTTTTTATGAGCATGTGCTGTACAGTGTGTGTTTTTATGAGCATGTGCTGTACAGTGTGTGTTTTTATGAGCATGTGCTGTACAGTGTGTGTTTTTATTAGGGGTGAGCGGGTTCGGATTTCTGAAATCCGAACCCCCCCGAGCCCCCCCCGATCCGAGTCCGATCCGAATCAGGCTCGACTTTTCCCGCCTGACTCGGATCTGAAATCGAGGCAAAACGTCATCATCCCGCCTTCCGAGTCTCGCGGGTTTTGGATCCTATATAAGGTACCCACGTCGGCGCCATTTTCTCACTCGGCTGTGGACAGTGAAGAGGGAGGGTGGGAGTTAGGGCTGTGTAGTGTAGTGTAGTGTAGTGCTGCTGTTGTCCACTACTTCAAAGTCCATAGGGGCAGGCTGTGTTGTGCTGTGCTGCTGTTGTTAATAGGGGCTGTGTCCACTACTTCAAAGTCCATAGGGGCTGGCTGGACTGTGTTGTGCAGTCAGTTCTCCATAGGGGCTGTGTCCACTCCAAAGTCCTGTGCAGTGTCCCAGTCCTAAAGGAGTGCTGCAGTGTTGTCCAGGGGGTGCTCTGTCCATCAGGGGTGCTCCCCCCAAGTGCTAAAAAAATAATATATTTTCTGTGTTTGTGAATTGTGTGCGCAGTAGCCGCACGTGCATCAACAAAGTAGTGCCAAGCGTGCGCCTGTGTCATAAGTAAAGGGCCGGCTGGCTTGACCGTTAAGGGTGCTGTAACCCCCGAAAGTACACTCCAGTCCAAACCAAAAAAAAAATTATTTTCTGTGTTTGTGAATTGTGTGCGCAGTAGCCGCACGTGCATCAACAAAGTAGTGCCAAGCGTGCGCCTGTGTCATAAGTAAAGGGCCGGCTGGCTTGACCGTTAAGGGTGCTGTAACCCCCGAAAGTACACTCCAGTCCAAACCAAAAAAAAAATTATTTTCTGTGTTTGTGAATTGTGTGCGCAGTAGCCGCACGTGCATCAACAAAGTAGTGCCAAGCGTGCGCCTGTGTCATAAGTAAAGGGCCGGCTGGCTTGACCGTTAAGGGTGCTGTAACCCCCAAAAGTACACTCCAGTCCAAACCGAAAAAAAAATTACTTTCTGTGTTTGTGAATTGTGTGCGCAGTAGCCGCACGTGCATCAACAAAGTAGTGCCAAGCGTGCGCCTGTGTCATAAGTAAAGGGCCGGCTGGCTTGACCGTTAAGGGTGCTGTAACCCCCGAAAGTACACTCCAGTCCAAACCAAAAAAAAAAATTATTTTCTGTGTTTGTGAATTGTGTGCGCAGTAGCCGCACGTGCATCAACAAAGTAGTGCCAAGCGTGCGCCTGTGTCATAAGTAAAGGGCCGGCTGGCTTGACCGTTAAGGGTGCTGTAACCCCCGAAAGTACACTCCAGTCCAAACCAAAAAAAAAATTATTTTCTGTGTTTGTGAATTGTGTGCGCAGTAGCCGCACGTGCATCAACAAAGTAGTGCCAAGCGTGCGCCTGTGTCATAAGTAAAGGGCCGGCTGGCTTGACCGTTAAGGGTGCTGTAACCCCCAAAAGTACACTCCAGTCCAAACCAAAAAAAAATTTTTTCTGTGTTTGTGAATTGTGTGCGCAGTAGCCGCACGTGCATCAACAAAGTAGTGCCAAGCGTGCGCCTGTGTCATAAGTAAAGGGCCGGCTGGCTTGACTGTTAAGGGTGCTGTAACCCCCGAAAGTACACTCCAGTCGAAACCAAAAAAAAAATTATTTTCTGTTTGTGAATTGTGTGCGCAGTAGCCGCACGTGCATCAACAAAGTAGTGCCAAGCGTGCGCCTGTGTCATAAGTAAAGGGCCGGCTGGCTTGACCATTAAGGGTGCTGTAACCCCCGAAAGTACACTCCAGTCCAAACCAAAAAAAAAATTATTTTCTGTGTTTGTGAATTGTGTGCGCAGTAGCCGCACGTGCATCAACAAAGTAGTGCCAAGCGTGCGCCTGTGTCATAAGTAAAGGGCCGGCTGGCTTGACCGTTAAGGGTGCTGTAACCCCCGAAAGTACACTCCAGTCCAAACCAAAAAAAAAATTATTTTCTGTGTTTGTGAATTGTGTGCGCAGTAGCCGCACGTGCATCAACAAAGTAGTGCCAAGCGTGCGCCTGTGTCATAAGTAAAGGGCCGGCTGGCTTGACCGTTAAGGGTGCTGTAACCCCCGAAAGTACACTCCAGTCCAAACCAAAAAAAAAATTATTTTCTGTGTTTGTGAATTGTGTGCGCAGTAGCCGCACGTGCATCAACAAAGTAGTGCCAAGCATGCGCCTGTGTCATAAGTAAAGGGCCGGCTGGCTTGACCGTTAAAGGGTGCTGTAACCCCCGAAAGTACACTCCAGTCCAAACCAAAAAAAAATTATTTTCTGTGTTTGTGAATTGTGTGCGCAGTAGCCGCACGTGCATCAACAAAGTAGTGCCAAGCGTGCACCTGTGTCATAAGTAAAGGGCCGGCTGGCTCATTTCTTAAAGGGTGGTGTAACCCACAAAGTGCACTACTCTCCAGCAAAAATAAAATAATATTTTCTGTGTTTGTGTGCGCTTTAGCCGCACGTATATATATCAATATAACATAAATGGAGGACCAAACTTTCTCCGATAAAAATAAAATAGGGAAAGATCAAGAACCACTTCCTCCTAGTGCTGTTGCTGCTGCTGGGAGTTGTTCATCATCCCAGAGAGGAAGTAGGAACATCACTACTTTTACTAAACAATTGACCCTCCAACAGTCCCTAGCGATGAGGATGAAGTACGACAGCAGTCATCCTGAAGCAAAACGTATAACTGAGGCCTTGACTGCTATGTTGGTGTTAGACGTGCGTCCGGTATCCGACATTAGTGCAGTGGGATTTAGACAATTGATGGAGGTAGTGTGTCCTCGGTTCCAAATCCCGTCTAGATTCCACCTGCATCCTCAAAGCAGCAGCGACAAGCGTGCGTCTGTCTGTTAAAGGGTGGTGACACCCTCAAAGTGTGCTACACAAACAATTAAAATATTGTTCTTTTTTTTTCTGTCTTTGTGAATTGTGTGGGCTGTAGCCGCACCTGCATCCTTAAAGCAGCAGCGACAAGCGTGCGTCTGTCTGTTAAAGGGTGGTGACACCCTCAAAGTGTGCTACACAAACAATTAAAATATTGTTCTTTTTTTTTCTGTCTTTGTGAATTGTGTGGGCTGTAGCCGCACCTGCATCCTTAAAGCAGCAGCGACAAGCGTGCGTCTGTCTGTTAAAGGGTGGTGACACCCTCAAAGTGTGCTACACAAACAATTAAAATATTGTTCTTTTTTTTTTGGTCTTTGTGAAATGTGTGGGCTGTAGCCGCACCTGCATCCTTAAAGCAGCAGCGACAAGCGTGCGTCTGTCTGTTAAAGGGTGGTGACACCCTCAAAGTGTGCTACACAAACAATTAAAATATTGTTCTTTTTTTTCTGTCTTTGTGAATTGTGTGGGCTGTAGCCGCACCTGCATCCTTAAAGCAGCAGCGACAAGCGTGCGTCTGTCTGTTAAAGGGTGGTGACACCCTCAAAGTGTGCTACACAAACAATTAAAATATTGTTCTTTTTTTTTTGGTCTTTGTGAAATGTGTGGGCTGTAGCCGCACCTGCATCCTTAAAGCAGCAGCGACAAGCGTGCGTCTGTCTGTTAAAGGGTGGTGACACCCTCAAAGTGTTCTACACAAACAATTAAAATATTGTTCTTTTTTTTCGGTCTTTGTGAAATGTGTGGGCTGTAGCCGCACCTGCATCCTTAAAGCAGCAGCGACAAGCGTGCGTCTGTCTGTTAAAGGGTGGTGTAACTCTCAAAGTGTTCCAAAAAATAAAAAACTATTTTTTTAATGTGTTTGTGACTTGTGTGCGATGTAGCCACACTTGCATCCTCAAAGCAGCAGCGACAAGCGTGCGTCTGTCTGTTAAAGGGTGGTGACACCCTCAAAGTGTGCTACACAAACAATTAAAATATTGTTCTTTTTTTTTCTGTCTATGTGAATTGTGTGGGCTGTAGCCGCACCTGCATCCTTAAAGCAGCAGCGACAAGCGTGCGTCTGTCTGTTAAAGGGTGGTGACACCTCAAAGTGTTCTACACAAACAATTAAAATATTGTTCTTTTTTTTTTGGTCTTTGTGAAATGTGTGGGCTGTAGCCGCACCTGCATCCTTAAAGCAGCAGCGACAAGCGTGCGTCTGTCTGTTAAAGGGTGGTGACACCTCAAAGTGTTCTACACAAACAATTAAAATATTCTTCTTCTTTTTTCTGTCTTTGTGAATTGTGTGGGCTGTAGCCGCACTTGCATCCTCAAAGCAGCAGCGACAAGCGTGCGTCTGTCTGTTAAAGGGTGGTGTAACCCTCAAAGTGTGCTCCACAAACAATAAAAATATTCTTTTTTTTTTCTGTCTTTGTGAATTGTGTGGGCTGTAGCCGCACTTGAATCCTCAAAGCAGCAGCGACAAGCGTGCGTCTGTCTGTTAAAGGATTACATCGGTGACAGCATCCAAGTAGGCATGTCAGACAGTCCGTACCTGTACTGGCAGGAAAAAGAAGCAATTTGGAGGTCCCTGTACAAACTGGCTCTATTTTACCTGAGTTGCCCCCCCTCCAGTGTGTACTCCGAAAGAGTGTTTAGTGCAGCCGGGAACCTTGTCAGCGAAAGGCGTAGGAGGTTGCTTCCACAAAATGTGGAGAAGATGATGTTCATAAAATGAATTATCAACTCTTCCAGGGAGACCAGCCTCCAGAACGTACAGAGGGACCTGTGGTTCCAGCAGGGACGAATTAATACTCTGTGAGGATGAGGATGTACACACTGAAGAGGGTGAGGAATCGGTGGATGAGGAGGATGAGGATGACATCTTGCCTCCGTAGAGCCAGTTTGTGCAGGGACAGATAAATTGCCAGCTTGTTTTGTGGGGGCCCAAATGAACCAATCATTTCAGCCACAGTTGTGTGGCAGACCCTGGCGCTGAAATGATTGGTTTGTTAAAGTGTGCATGTCCTGTTTGTACAACATAAGGGTGGGTGGGAGGGCCCAAGGACAATTCCATCTTGCACCTCTTTTTTTTCTTTGCATTATGTACAGTTTGGGGCCTAGTTTTTCAATGCCATCCTGTCTGCCACTGCAGTTTCACGCCTAGATGGGTCACGTGTTTGTGCCGCCCACTTGTGTCGCTTAGCATAGTCATCCAGCTACCTCGGTGCAACCTTTTGGACATAAAAACACTATTGTGAGGTGTGAGGTATTCAGAATAGACTGGAAATGAGTGGAAATTAAGGTTATTGAGGTTAATAATAGCATAGGAGCAGAAAAACCTACAAATTCTGTGATTTTAGCTGTTTTTATGCTTTTTTTCAAAAAAATACAGATCCAAAACACAAAACCCAGAACCCAAAACACGCAAGGGTGGTTTTGGCAAAACCAATCCAGATCCAAAACACGAAGAAAGATCCAGATCCAAAACCAAAACACAAAACACGAAAAGTGGCCGGTGCACACCCCTAGTTTTTATGAGCATGTGCTGTACAGTGTGTTTTTATGAGCATGTGCTGTACAGTATGTGTTTTTATGAGCATGTGCTGTACAGTGTGTGTTTTTATGAGCATGTGCTGTATAGTATGTGTTTTTATGAGCATGTGCTGTATAGTATGTGTTTTTATGAGCATGTGCTGTACAGTATGTGTATGTGTGAGCATGTGCTGTATAGTATGTGTTTTTTATGAGCATGTGCTGTACAGTATGTGTTTTTTATGAGCATGTGCTGTATAGTATGTGTTTTTATGAGCATGTGCTGTATAGTGTGTGTTTTTATGAGCATGTGCTGTACAGTATGTGTATGTGTGAGCATGTGCTGTATAGTATGTGTTTTTATGAGCATGTGCTGTACAGTGTGTGTTTTTATGAGCATGTGCTGTATAGTATGTGTTTTTATTAGGGGTGTGCACCGGCCACTTTTCGTGTTTTGTGTTTTGGTTTTGGATCTGGATCTTTCTTCGTGTTTTGGATCTGGATTGGTTTTGCCAAAACCACCCTTCCGTGTTTTGGGTTCTGGGTTTTGTGTTTTGGATCTGGATTTTTTTTTAAAAAAGCATAAAAACAGCTAAAATCACAGAATTTGTAGGTTTTTCTGCTCCTATGCTATTATTAACCTCAATAACCTTAATTTCCACTCATTTCCAGTCTATTCTGAACACCTCACACCTCACAATAGTGTTTTTATGTCCAAAACGTTGCACCGAGGTAGCTGGATGACTATGCTAAGCGACACGAGTGGGCGGCACAAACACGTGACCCATCTAGGCGTGAAACTGCAGTGGCAGACAGGATGGCAGTTTGAAAAACTAGGCCCCAAACTGTACATAATGCAAAGAAAAAAAAGAGGTGCAAGATGGAATTGTCCTTGGGCCCTCCCACCCACCCTTATGTTGTATAAACAGGACATGCACACTTTAACAAACCAATCATTTCAGCGCCAGGGTCTGCCACACAACTGTGGCTGAAATGATTGGTTCGTTTGGGCCCCCACAAAACAAGCTGGCAATTAATGTGTCCCTGCACAAACTGGCTCTATGGAGGCAAGATGTCATCCTCATCCTCCTCATCCACCGATTCCTCACCCTCTTCAGTGTGTACATCCTCATCCTCACAAAGTATTAACTCGTCCCCACTTGAATCCACCACCACAGGTCCCTCTGTACCTTCTGGAGGCTGGTCTCCCTGGAAGAGCTGATAATTCATTTTGATGAACATCATCTTCTCCACATTCTGTGGAAGCAACCTCCTACGCCTTTCGCTGACAAGGTTCCCGGCTGCACTAAACACTCTTTCGGAGTACACACTGGAGGGGGGGCAACTCAGGTAAAATAGAGCCAGTTTGTACAGGGGCCTCCAAATTGCCTCTTTTTCCTGCCAGTACAGGTATGGACTGTCTGCCATGCCTACTTGGATGCTGTCACCGATGTAATCCTCCACCATTCTGTCAATGGTGACAGTATCATATGCAGTGACAGTAGACATGTCAGAAATTGTTGCCAGGTCCTTCAGTCCGGACCAGATGTCCAAACTTGGTCCTGCCTGTCCTGCATCACCGCCAGCGGGTTGCTTAGGATACCTAAGTTTTTTCCTGGCAGCCCCAGTTGCAGGAGAAAATGAAGAAGGAGCTGTTGACGTGTCACGTTCCGCTTCAGCTGACAGTGTGTTCACCAGCAGGTCTTTGCACCTCTGCAGGCTTGTGTCGGCCGGAAAGAGAGACACCACATAGGCTTTAAACCTAGGATCGAGCACGGTGGCCAAAATGTAGTGGTCTGATTTCAACAGATTGACCACCCTGGAATCCTGGCAAAGCGAATGAAGGGCTTCATCCACAAGTCCCACATGCCGAGCGGAATCGCTCCGTCTTAGCTCCTCCTTCACTTTCTCCAGCTGCTTCTGCAAAAGCCTGATGAGGGGAATGACCTGACTCAAGCTGGCAGTGTCTGAACTGACTTCACGTGTGGCAAGTTCGAAGGGCTGGAGAACCTTGCACAACACGGAAATCATTCTCCACTGCGCTTGAGTCAGGTGCATACCCCCTCCTTTGCCTATGTCATAGGTGGATGTATAGGCTTGTATGGCCTTTTGCTGCTCCTCCATCCTCTGAAGCATATAGAGGGTTGAGTTCCACCGTGTCACAACCTCTTGCTTCAGGTGATGGCGGGGCAGGTTCAAGAGTGTTTGCTGGCGCTCCAGTCTTCGGCACGCAGTCGCTGAATGGCGAAAGTGGCCAGAAATTTTTCGGGCCACCCAAAGCGTCTCCTGCACGCCCCTGTCGCTTTTCAGAAAATTCTGCACCACCAAGTTTATTGTGTGAGCAAAACATGGGACGTGCTGGAATTTGCCCAGATGTAATGCCCGCACAATATTGGTGGCGTTGTCAGATATCACAAATCCCCAGGAGAGTCTAAGTGGGGTAAGCCACTGGGCGATGATTTCCCTCAGTTTCTCTAAGAGGTTGTCGGCGGTGTGCCTCTTACTGAAACCGGTGATACACAGCGTAGCCTGCCTTGTAACGAGCTGGCGTTTCTGAGATGCTGCTACTGGTGACGCTGCTGCTGTTGCTGCGTAAGGTGATACATCTACCCAGTGGGCTGTCACAGTCATATAGTCCTTAGTCTGCCCTGTTCCACTTGTCCACATGTCCGTGGTTAAGTGGACATTGTGTACAACGGCATTTTTCAGGACACTGAGGACACTTTTTCTGACGTTTCTGTACAGTCTCGGTATCGCCTGCCTAGTGAAGTGGAATCTAGACGGTATTTGGAACCGGGGACACACTACCTCCATCAATTGTCTAAATCCCACTGCACTAATGGCGGATACCGGACGCACGTCTAACACCAACATAGCAGTCAAGGCCTCAGTTATACGTTTTGCTTCAGGATGACTGCTGTCGTACTTCATCCTCCTCGCTAAGGACTGTTGGAGGGTCAATTGTTTAGTAAAAGTAGTGGTGTTCCTACTTCCTCTCTGGGATGATGAACGACTCCCAGCAGCAGCAACAGCAGCAGCGGCAGCAGTAGGCGTAGCAATGCAGGATCCTCCAGAGGAATCCCGGATAGGAGAGTCAGTCATGCCAGTGACATGGCCTGCAGGACTACTTCCGATCCTGACTAAGGAGGAAATTGACGAGGAGGGAGTTGACGGTGTGGTTTGCAGGCGCTTGGATACAACAGGACAACGGGATTTAGGTGTCCCTGGACTGCTTACGGTCTTAGCCAAAGTTTCTGAACTTGACAGTAACTTTTTATGAACGCGCTGCAGGTGCCGTATAAGGGAGGATGTTCCTAGGTGGTTGACGTCCCTACCCCTACTTATTTCACCTTTACATATGGTACATATGGCAAGACAGTTGTTGTCCGGATTTGGATAGAAATATTGCCAGACCAAAGAGGTGGAATGTTTGGTCTTCTGCCCAGGCATGACCGTGATGGGCTTTTTCATCCCACGGACAACAACTGTCTCCCCCGGAGCCTGATTTAAACAAACCACATCACCATCAGAATCCTCCTCGCCAACTTCCTCCTCAGCGCCAGCTACACCAGTATCCTCATCCTGTTGTACTTCAACAGTGACATCTTCAATTTGCATATCAGCAAGTGGACTGTGGGTGCTCCTTTCAGCACTTGCAGGGGGCATGCAAATGGTGGAAAGAGCCACCTCTTCCCGTCCAGTGCTGGGAAGGTCAGGCATCGCAACCACCACCACACTTGGACTCTCCTTGGGGATTTGTGATATCTTCTTAGAAAGCACAGTTCTTCGCTGTGCTTTTGCCAGCTTAACTCTTTTGATTTTTTTAGTGGGAGGAGGGCTTCCATCGTCATGTGAAGCTGAACCACTAGTCATGAACATACTAGGGATCGACCTTAGCCGTTCCTTGCCACTCCGTGTCGTAAATGGCATATTGGCAAGTTTACGTTTCTCTTCAGCTGATTTAAATGTCTTTTTCAAGGTCATTTTCCTGAACTTTGCCATTTGGGATTGTATGTGCCCTCTACTATGACATTGGGCATCGGCCTTGGCAGACGACGTTGATGGCATGTTATCGTCTATGTCATGACTAGTGGCAGCAGCTTCAGCACTAGGAGGAAGTGGTTCTTGATCTTTCTCTATTTTATTTTTATCGGAGAAAGTTTGGTCCTCCATTTATGTTATATCGATTTGATATATACGTGCGGCTAAACACAGAAAATAATTTTTTTTTTGGTTTGGACTGGAGTGTACTTTGTGGGTTACAGCACCCTTTAACGGTCAAGCCAGCCGGCCCTTTACTTATGACACAGGCGCACTCTTGGCACTACTTTGTTGATGCACGTGCGGCTACTGCGCACACAATTCACAAACACAGAAAATAATTTTTTTTTGGTTTGGCCTGGAGTGTACTTTCGGGGGTTACAGCACCCTTTAACGGTCAAGCCAGCCGGCCCTTTACTTATGACACAGGCGCACTCTTGGCACTACTTTGTTGATGCACGTGCGGCTACTGCGCACACAATTCACAAACACAGAAAATAATTTTTTTTTGGTTTGGACTGGAGTGTACTTTCGGGGGTTACAGCACCCTTTAACGGTCAAGCCAGCCGGCCCTTTACTTATGACACAGGCGCACGCTTGGCACTACTTTGTTGATGCACGTGCGGTTACTGCGCACACAATTCACAAACACAGAAAATAATTTTTTTTTTGGTTTGGACTGGAGTGTACTTTCGGGGGTTACAGCACCCTTAACGGTCAAGCCAGCCGGCCCTTTACTTATGACACAGGCGCACGCTTGGCACTACTTTGTTGATGCACGTGTGGCTACTGCGCACACAATTCACAAACACAGAAAATAATTTTTTTTTTGGTTTGGACTGGAGTGTACTTTCGGGGGTTACAGCACCCTTAACGGTCAAGCCAGCCGGCCCTTTACTTATGACACAGGCGCACGCTTGGCACTACTTTGTTGATGCACGTGCGACTACTGCGCACACAATTCACAAACACAGAAAATAATATTTTTTTTGGTTTGGACTGGAGTGTACTTTCGGGGGTTACAGCACCCTTAACGGTCAAGCCAGCCGGCCCTTTACTTATGACACAGGCGCACGCTTGGCACTACTTTGTTGATGCACGTGCGGCTACTGCGCACACAATTCACAAACACAGAAAATAATTTTTTTTTTGGTTTGGACTGGAGTGTACTTTCGGGGGTTACAGCACCCTTAACGGTCAAGCCAGCCGGCCCTTTACTTATGACACAGGCGCACGCTTGGCACTACTTTGTTGATGCACGTGCGGCTACTGCGCACACAATTCACAAACACAGAAAATAATTTTTTTTTTGGTTTGGACTGGAGTGTACTTTCGGGGGTTACAGCACCCTTAACGGTCAAGCCAGCCGGCCCTTTACTTATGACACAGGCGCACGCTTGGCACTACTTTGTTGATGCACGTGCGGCTACTGCGCACACAATTCACAAACACAGAAAATAATTTTTTTTTTGGTTTGGACTGGAGTGTACTTTCGGGGGTTACAGCACCCTTAACGGTCAAGCCAGCCGGCCCTTTACTTATGACACAGGCGCACGCTTGGCACTACTTTGTTGATGCACGTGCGGCTACTGCGCACACAATTCACAAACACAGAAAATAATTTTTTTTTTGGTTTGGACTGGAGTGTACTTTCGGGGGTTACAGCACCCTTAACGGTCAAGCCAGCCGGCCCTTTACTTATGACACAGGCGCACGCTTGGCACTACTTTGTTGATGCACGTGCGGCTACTGCGCACACAATTCACAAACACAGAAAATATATTATTTTTTTAGCACTTGGGGGGAGCACCCCTGATGGACAGAGCACCCCCTGGACAACACTACAGCACTCCTTTAGGACTGGGACACTGCACAGGACTTTGGAGTGGACACAGCCCCTATGGAGAACTGACTGCACAACACAGTCCAGCCAGCCCCTATGGACTTTGAAGTAGTGGACACAGCCCCTATTAACAACAGCAGCACAGCACAACACAGCCAGCCCCTATGGACTTTGAAGTAGTGGACAACAGCAGCACTACACTACACTACACTACACAGCCCTAACTCCCACCCTCCCTCTTCACTGTCCACAGCCGAGTGAGAAAATGGCGCCGACGTGTGTACCTTATATAGGATCCAAAACCCGCGAGACTCGGAAGGCGGGAAGATGACGTTTTGCCTCGATTTCAGATCCGAGTCAGGCGGGAAAAGTCGAGCCTGACTCGGATCGGACTCGGATCGGGGGGGCTCGGGGGGGTTCGGATTTCAGAAATCCGAACCCGCTCACCCCTAGTTTTTATGAGCATGTGCTGTATAGTATGTGTTTTTATGAGCATGTGCTGTACAGTGTGTGTTTTTATGAGCATGTGCTGTATAGTATGTGTTTTTATGAGCATGTGCTGTACAGTATGTGTATGTGTGAGCATGTGCTGTATAGTATGTGTTTTTATGAGCATGTGCTGTACAGTATGTGTTTTTATGAGCATGTGCTGTACAGTATGTGTATGTGTGAGCATGTGCTGTATAGTATGTGTTTTTATGAGCATGTGCTGTATAGTATGTGTTTTTATGAGCATGTGCTGTATAGTATGTGTTTTTATGAGCATGTGCTGTACAGTATGTGTATGTGTGAGCATGTGCTGTATAGTATGTGTTTTTATGAGCATGTGCTGTACAGTATGTGTTTTTATGAGCATGTGCTGTATAGTATGTGTTTTTATGAGCATGTGCTGTACAGTATGTGTTTTTATGAGCATGTGCTGTATAGTATGTGTTTTTATGAGCATGTGCTGTATAGTATGTGTTTTTATGAGCAATGGCTGTATAGTATGTGTTTTTATGAGCATGTGCTGTATAGTATGTGTTTTTATGAGCATGTGCTGTATAGTATGTGTTTTTATGAGCATGTGCTGTATAGTATGTGTTTTTATGAGCATGTGCTGTATAGTATGTGTTTTTATGAGCATGTGCTGTATAGTATGTGTTTTTATGAGCATGTGCTGTACAAATTTGGATTATACATTATAAGTGAAGGGATTTTATCATATGCAAATGTGCAAACTTTGAACAGAAAGTACACTGGTTACTGCTTCTAGTGGGGCCCAAGAATAAATTACAGGTTTGGACTATTATCAGCAACTAACCAATCCAGTGCAACTTAATTTTGATTGGTTAATTCCAGCTAGACCCTCAATAATCTTCATTGCAGTAATGCAGTTCATGTATACCTTTTACTTAAGATATGTACAACTCGTAATAAACATGTAAATGCAACATTGTTGCTGCACACATTTTATGTAAACATTTTGGATGTGAATACCTCCAATTTTACCTAAGGTACTGTGTTGCTCCCTATGGCAAGTGAATGCCATGAAGGTAGAAAGTTTGAACTGAAAAGTTTATTGTGAATATTCTTATGCCAACCTTCATAGGTTGATGTTCTACTAAAGGCTTACCTCCCAACATTTAGACATGCAAATTTGGAACAATAAAAGCCCCCCTCCAAGTCTGATCAAACCCCACCCCTAGCCACCAAGAAACACCTACTTTGTATGAAGTATACACGTTACTAAGGATAGTGTATTGTAACAGTCCCTCCAAATCGAGACACTTGGGAGGTATAGTATGTACTGTATAGTACAGTCCGTTTCCATGTGTACTGTATTATGTAATATTACTGTACCATTTTATACATGTCACAAGTAAGAAGAAATTATAGAATGGATTTATTATTCAAATTGATCACAGGAAAAGTTCCATGCAAACTTCTGTAATATTAATTATTTATTGATTTTAGTATGTGGGATGGCAAACAAAATAGAATAAATACGGGCTTTACATCATATTTCAGTGTATGGGATAGGCAGGTTTAATACGATTAGGATTGTGGTTTTAAATAAATGTTTGATGATATTTGATATGAGATAAGTTTCCTGCTGAATTGTTTTCTTTCAGTACTTAACACTACAGGCAAATTATACAACAAATAAAAATGTTATATAATGTAATTTAAACTATTGTAAATATTGTTTAATACCTTTGACAAGAATCACAAGGTCTCTATATATAATACATAGATCTTAAGATAACTGACCAATCTATAACATGGAGCTGACAGGACTGGGGACATATCTGCTGGCTCTGGTCATTTCTTGTCTTTTCATCTATGTAACATGGGACAAATTATACAGGAAACGAAATTTGCCCCCAGGACCAACCCCGCTCCCTGTGATTGGAAACTTGCTCCAAATGAAGAGGGGAGAAATGGTGAAATCACTTATGAAGGTCAGGTTTACTTTGAATTTCTATATCTTCAGAGAATAACAGTGTAAACATGAACGGTAATTATATAAAAAAATAATATATTCTGT
Organism: Taudactylus pleione; assembly: GCA_031769625.1. Taxonomy (NCBI): domain Eukaryota; kingdom Metazoa; phylum Chordata; class Amphibia; order Anura; family Myobatrachidae; genus Taudactylus; species Taudactylus pleione. The sequence continues at coordinate 43,940 of JAUIMM010003691.1, forward strand.
AAAATTTACTGTCAATTATAAAAATTTTGGAAATCAATAAGGCGTTCTGTGATTGTATAGAAGCATAAGGCTTTATTTTAATTTTATGGGTCCCCACACAACATTTTTTTGGAAGTATTACCTCCAATCATTAAGGAGGAGGTTTATGATGAGGATGTTGGTGGTGGAATCTGCATGTGCTGGTCCAAACTGCTTGGTGCTGATACTGGACTTCTTTGGTATTAATTTACAAATTATTATAATTTTGTTAAATAAACTGCATGAACTTGCTGCAAATGACATAACAGAGAGGAAGTGCCTAGATGGTTAACGTCCCGATCTTTGGCTTCCAAATGGTAAGGATGCCTTCACAACTGTTGTCAGGATTTGGATTAAAATAATTCCACACCCAAGATGTGGCTTTTCTGGTGTTATGCCCAGGCATGACAATGGCTTTGTTTTTATCATGAGCAAGAACTGCTGCCACTGGTGGCTGATTTACACAAACAACATCCTCATTATCAACATCCTCAATAGGATCAGATAGGGCACAAATACCCACCTCATCTTCCTTATGCACTTCCTCCACACTATAATTCTCTGTTTAATTCTCAATTTCTATTATTTCACCATCTAATACTAGCACAGCTGTCATGGCATCAGTGATCCACTGTGCAATGCGATGACAGCTGTCATATTTGCTTCCTTTATCAAAGGATTGTTTAACTTTCAATTGTTTTTTTAAACTATAACTAGTAGTAGTCTTCTTGGTGCCTTTGTGGGATGAAGATCCACCTCCCCCTTGCAGCAGCAGCAGCAGGCCTTCTGCTCAAGTATTCTTCTGAGGAATCCTGGATAAGGGAGGAGTCACCTAGCCTTATCCTGGAACCAGAACTACCTCCGATCATTAGTGAGAATATTGATGATAAAGGTGTTGGCTGTGGAGATTGCAGGTGCTGGGATCTAGCTGAGGGAAGGGAGCTAACTAATACTGTCTGTTTGTTTTTTTAGCACCAATTTCTGATTTTCCCAAAAAAATTTCCATGAACTCGCTACAAATGATATAACAGGGAGAAGGTTGCTGGATGGTTAAGGTCCCTACCTCTACTTACTATTGTTGTGCGGATTTGGTTAGAAATAATTCCACAGATAAGAAGTGGGTTTTTTTTGTTTTTTGCCCAGGCATGACAATGGGCTTTTTTTTCACAGTGCTTATATGGATACACTGGGGTATGGGCTGCAGTGTCACAGTGCTTATATGGACACACTGGGATATGAAAGCAGACACTGGGGTACAGCCTGCAGCACCACATTGCTTATAGGGATACACTTGGGTACAAAAGCATACACTGGGGTACAGCCTTCACTGTCAAAGTGCTTATAGGGATACACTGGGGTACGGCCAGCAGCATCACAGTGCTTATAAGGGTACACTGGGGTAGGGCTGCAGCATCACAGTGCTTATATGGATACACTGGGGTATGGCCTGAAGCGTCACAATACTTGTATGAATATTACACTGAGGACAGACCTAAGGCATCACAAATCTTGTATGAATATTATGCTGCGGTACGGCCTGCAACATCATGGTACTTGTAAGAAATTGAATAATAAATTGGGGTATGACTTACATCGTCTCAATACTTGTATACATATTACAATGTGGTACGGCCTGCAGCGTCACAATACTTGTATGAATTCTACACTGCGGTATGACCTACCGTGTCACAATACGTGTATGAAATTACACTGTGGTATGGCCGGCAGCTTCACATTACTTGTATGAATATTACACAGCTGTACAGCCTGCAGCTTCACAATACTTGTATAAGTATTACACTGCGATATGAGCTACAGCGTCACAATACTTATATGAAATTGAATATTACACTGAGGTAAGGCTGGCATCGTCACAATACTTGTATGAAATGAATATTACACTGCGGTTTGACCTGCAGTGTCACAATACTTGTATGAATATTACACTGCGATATGACCTACAGCGTCACAATACTTGTATGAATATTACACTGCAGTATGACCTACAGCACAGAAAAGGCAATATACTGCGCTTAAATACCCCAGTCAGGACATTCATTCAAACACACGTAAAAAATTTATAGGTTTAATTAACCGCACTTATGGTCAGAAAAAGTACATACATTTACATAGACATAAATACACAACCTAAATAAATATATATATATATATATATATATATATATATATCATACTGATAACAATATAGATAGTATTATAAAAAACACAGAGTTGATCAGACTATGGGCCGTATTCAATTTGAGGCGAAATGTCAGAAGCGGCGAAAATTTTTCACCAATGACATAATTTTCGCCTATTTTCATTATCCCTGTATTCAATTATATTGACTTTTCGCCAGGGCGAAAAGTCAATGTAATAAAACGGGGATAAATATTCGCCTGCCTTTAGCTGGAGAAAAAAAAATGCAGAATTGGGGTTTAGGGGTGCAGGCTTAAAAAAATGAGCCTGCACCCTTGGGAATGACCCCTTAAAACGATCTGTGTCAAAAAAAAAAAAAAAATCGGGACACTCCAAATTTTTTTTTTACAATTTTGGGGTAAAAAAAATAAAATAGGAAAAACCACTTCTAAAATAGTGAACTAGATTCCTGAGGTGGTCCGAAGTATGCGGCAGATGTTTTCTTCAATGCGGGTGACAGCAGCAGGTGCATTTTTGCAGAATTTAAAAAAATAATTTTAGGGACTTAAAATATGCTTGCACCCATTTTCATGTACCCCAAATTTGATGGGACCACTTTTAAAAGCAAAAAAAAAAAGCTAAGTGCTCTTCTGCATCACTTCTTCAAAGTCTGGAAAAAAGCACCTGCAGCGGCTATTTAAAAACCCAACTTTTTTCTGCAGGCAAAAACGGGGGTACCCATAGTGATCCCCCAGGTCTGGACATATTTAGGGGGGGTCCTACAATTATTTACCAAAAATTCACGTATTTTTTTGCTGATCAAAGTTTCGCCTGTTCCCGTTTTTGCCTACTTTGGAATTGAATACGGGGAACAGCGGGCACACGCGCAATACTTTTCCTCCTGGAAAACAGACGAAGGAGGCGAAAAGTTCAGACCCGCTCGCTGCAGGCAGCTCACAGGGTCTGTGGGCGTTTTTTTTTCTCCTGCCACTCGCAGTGCTGTGGGGGACCACCCACAGCTTGTGCGAGCGGCCAGGAGACGGTCACGATTATCGCCAATATCGGCCTTGCGATGAGACCCTGTGGTAGGGTCTCAGCTGCCACAAGGCCGAGTGGACTTCCTGCTCTAATAGAGCAGGAAGTCCACTACTGACATCACTAGTGCAGCTCTGAATTAGCCCCTTTGTATTCAAAATAAAATCTTCACTTGCCGCAAGTGGTATGACAAGTATACGGCAGTCCACCTCAAAGCATTCATATAATCATTGTCAATTTGATTTCAATATTAAGGCACCTACAGTATTTGAATATTGCACTGTGGTATGACCTTTAACGTCACAATACTTGTATGAATATTACACTGCGGTATGACCTACAGCGTCACAATATTTGTATGAAATTGAATATTACACTGGGGTAAGACCTACAGCATCACAATACGTCTATGAATATTACGTTATTTGTATGGCCTGCTGTGTCACAATAATTGTATGAATATTACACTGCGGTACGACCTACAGCATCATAATACTTATATGAATATTGCACTGTGGTATGACCTTTAACGTCACAATACTTGTATGAATATTACACTGGGGTAAGACCTACAGCGTCAAAATACGTCTATGAATATTACGTTATTTGTATGGCCTGCTGTGTCACAATAATTGTATGAATATTACACTGCGGTATGACCTACAGCATCATAATACTTATATGAATATTGCACTGTGGTATGACCTTTAGCGTCACAATACTTGTATGAATATTACACTGGGGTAAGACCTACAGCGTCAAAATACGTCTATGAATATTACGTTATTTGTATGGCCTGCTGTGTCACAATAATTGTATGAATATTACACTGTGGTATGACCTACAGCATCATAATACTTATATGAATATTGCACTGTGGTATGACCTTTAGCGTCACAATACTTGTATGAATATTACACTGCGGTATGACCTACAGCGTCACAATATTTATATGAAATTGAATATTACACTTGGGTAAGACCTACATCGTCACAATACATGTATGAATATTATGTTATTTGTATGGCCTGCTGCATCACAGTACTTGTATGAATATTACACTGGGGTATGGCCTTACTTATATGGATACACTGGTGTACGGAAGCATACAATGGGGTAAGGCCAGCAGCATAACAGAGCTTATATGGATACACTGGGGAGGTGCGGCCTGCAGCATCACATGTTCTTATATGCATACACTGGGGTACAGCTCAAAAAAAAAACTACTTTTTAACATTTTTTAACTTATAATTTTTTTTTTTTACTTTTATTGACTTTTTTTCAGCCCGTGGATGGACACCACACTTCTGGACAGCACACCCCTTGATGGACAGCACAGCACACCCCTGGATGGACAACACAGCCCCCTGGATTGAGCACTGCACACCCCTGGATGGGCAACACAGACTCCTCAATGGATCACAGCGCACCCATGCACACCCCTGGATTTGACAATACAGCCCCCTGGATGGAGCACAGTACTCCCCTGCACACCCCTGGATGGGCAACACAGCCCCCTGGACGGAGCACAGCACACCCCTGCACACCCCTAGATTGAACAACACAGCCCCCTGGATGGAGCACAGCACAGCCCGGGACTCAGCAAGGAAATGGCGCTGATCAACAAGGGGAGGGACTTATATACAATAACGATATACCTGTAACTATTGGGGGTTAAAAACAAATGGCTTTAAATTACCCCCAAATCTACTTTTTTGGTGCTTTATGCACCCCAAATTTAGACTATTTTTTAAACAATTTTTAAAAAATCTTTTTAGTCACCTCAAAAGCATCTTTTCCTACATTTTTGCATTTTTCTTTTTTTTTATAAAAGAGTTGAAGCTTTTGTTCACTGTTGCATTATATTTAGTCCCTTGTAGTGATGCAGATGTCAAATAATGTTTATGTACAGCAGGGCTGCCGAGAGGGGGGGAGCTGGTACTCTTTACCTGGGCCTGTTGGAGAAGCCAGGCTGCAGTCCTGCCCCCCCGCCAATGCAGGGCCGGCAACAGAAATCTTGGGGCCCGGTACACTGATGTATCTGGGGGCCCGACCTTCTCTTCACCACCACCCCCGATCCCGCACTTCCCTCCCCTGCATGTGTGATATTTGAATCATGATAATGTTATCTGAAACATATACCAGACTTTCAATAAAATAAAAATATACTATGACTTACCACACAGTCTATCTCTGTCATTGGTGATGCAGGCTGTAGTCCTTGCCTACCATCTCTCGCAAGGACTTCTTGATGACAGTGCTGTGGATGCCTCAGTGGTAGGAGGGATGGTGTCTGCAGCCAGCCATCCTTAGTCATCAGCCCCTCATCACCTTCTTCAAATTCAGCCTCTCATCACCATCCTCATCCCAGAATTCCCCCATCACCTTTGTCCGTCCCGAGCACCCATCCTCAGTCCCCAGCCCCTATCACCTTCCTCTGTGTCCAGCCTGTCACCTTCTGCCCCCAGCCTCCATCATCTTCCTGTGCCCCCTTCACCTTCCTCCATCCGCAGGCACCATTAACTTCCTCTGTCCAGCCCCTGTCACCTTCTGCCCCAGCCCACATCACCTTCCTCTGCCCCCAGGCCCCTTCATCTTCCTCTGCCCCCTCCACCTTCCTCTGTCCCCAGATACCTTCACCTTCCTCTGCTTCCAACCCCTGTCACATTCTGCCCCTAGCCACTATCACCTTCCTCTGCCCCCATCCTCCTTCATCTTCCTCTGCCCCCATGCACCATCACCTTCCTCTGCGTCCAGCCCCTGTTACCTTCTGCCCCCAGCCCCTATCACCTTCCTCTGCCCTCTGCCTTCTTCATCCTCCTCTGTCCCTTCACCTTCCTCCATCCCCAGACACCATCACCTTTGTCTGCGTCCAGCTCCTGCCACCTTCTGCCCCCAGCCCACATCATCTTCCTCTGCCCCCAGCCTCCTTCATCTTCCTCTGCCCCATCACCTTCCTCTGAGTCCAGCCCCTGTCACCTTCTGCCCCAAGCCCCATAACCTTCCTCTGCCCCATCACCTTCCTCTGAGTCCAGCCCCTGTCACCTTCTGCCCCAAGCCCCATAACCTTCCTCTGCCCCCATACTCCTTCACCAGGTACCATCACCTTCCTCTGTGTCCAGCCCGTCACCTTCCTCTGCCCTCTTCACCTACTTCTGTCCCCAGCCCCTATTGCTTATCCTCTATCCCCTAATGGCAGCCTTAACACCCGGTAAGGGTGACCCCTTAGTGCCCCCCTTGTCGCCAGGCCTGCACCCACGCAAGAAATGCAGCAGCCAAGGCAGGGAGAGAGAAGAGCAGCCTCTCTCTCCAGCCCAGCAAACACTGCTGTGCGCTGGGCTGGGGAGACAACCTGCTGCAGCAGCAGTCAGTGTTCTATACTTCTGTAATGTGCGAGGAAGGAGTGCACCACTCACACTCAGGCCCCCCATCCCACCTCTCACCCCCACTGGGTTTGATATTGGTGCCCCTCTGTACAGCGCGTGCCCGCACATACTTATTCTAATACTTTGTAAGGAGGGGGCCTAGCCACACCTCCTCGCATTGGACATGCCCCTTCCCAGTACCGGGTCCCGGCGGGGCTCTCGGCAGCACTGATGTACAGTACTGGTAAGGTAAAGCTAATTAGGACTTAAAGTGAAAATGAAAGAGGAGGGGCGAAACACGTCAGTGGATTCCCCCTTACTACACAGCATTTCCTACTTGTGAACGATCTCCAGTGGAACTGCCAGCTGGTTTGTTTGCAGCCGCTATTTGTTCTCTGCGGCGTCATTGCAGAGAGGCATCAGCATTGTTATTTTAGCTGGGCGGTACTGTCAAGTGAGCAGAGACGAGGGGAGATTGAGGGACTACTGATTCCAAATACCCCTGTTCCAACACCGCTCACTTTAACTGGAGAAACACCCATTACATACAGCGGCGCTGCACCGCTTTACCTGTATTAAGGACAGCTGAGGATAACATATCAGCGCAGCAGGAGCCAAGGGAGATGGTATGATTGTTTGTGCCTAGCCATACTTGCTATAGCATTAACCTATTTCACTGGAGAAATTGGCACCTTTTTTGTTCACCGCAACGCTATATTACCTGACCTGTACAACGGATAGGTATTACGTCAACACAGCATTTTTTCAATATTCGGCTGGCAAGTCAGTACATGACATTCAACTGTTGTATGGTGGACACATGATCAATATTCTAATTGGACTGCTCTGGGCATTTTACCCTCTGTATTGATTTCAAATATTCATGCCAGATCATGCACAAGTAGCAAAGTGGTTTTTAGTGTAGATATATATGCTCAATAGAGGTTTATTGTCTTGTGTATTGTATATTTTGAATAATGTGAGTTATATTTGTCTGTAGATTATGTGTATTTTTAATTGTGAACAAATATCGGATTAAAAATTAATATATCAACAAATTAGTACAAATTTCCTATTTTGGAGCCATGACTGATTTATGTATGCATGTGAAGTCTGCTATCTTGCAGTAGATTCCTTTATATTAGCGCAGTCTGATACAAATTGCATTCTTGGTTTTTTATGGGTGTTCACATATCCCATCATTTTAGACTTGCTGCTTTTAAGTAACTGGTTGTTGCACATCTATTTGGTAAAATTTGGACTTCCAGATTAGCACCGGGATCATTGGTTTGGTATGTTTAAATTCAACCCATCCTCCAGTACAATATGGTCACTTCACTGTGGCAGAGGGATGGGGAATCTGTTAAACATTCTGCGAGAGAGAAATTCACCCATCCCCCCACAGTATACTGTACAATTAAGAAGAGAGCACCTATTGATATGCATTGACATGCATGGATATCCATAAAACTGATGTTAGCATTCTGATAACCCAGAGAAAATATAACATACAAATATGCGACTGGTGCAGTTGTAGGCACTTGGATGCAGATGCGACATTGGCATTATTTTACATAACTGCTGCTGCGTACTATTATAGTTCTCTTGCAGAGCAATCTAAAAATTTACATTTTAAAAATATACTGTATATACTATAATATTGATAAAATCAAATTCAGAGGTATTCTTTATTAGCCCTGTCCTCATCAGGAATAAGGCTATGCTAAGCAGTCAACATACAACTTAGCCATAGAAACCAACTACTGTATTCAGGTCATGCACACTTCCTTTTTTGATGGCTCTGATTATTCTCACTGTTATTACATAGGGGCATTTGCAGTATGAGGAGCTCATGCTTTGAATAATGCCATAGATCCTGTAATGTACGCTGATATGTCAGCATTTAGATATATGTACTAAGCCCTGGAACGTGAGAAACTGGAGAGTGACAAAGTACCAGCCGCTCAGCTCCTAACTGTCATGTTACAGGTTGTGTTTGAAAAATGAGGAGCTGATTGGTTGGTAGTTTATCACTCTCCAATGCATCACTTTCCAGAGTTAACTACACTTTCCCCAATATCTCATCAAGAAAATATATTATTTTATTAAAGACTGCCCGTGCGACATAATAGTAGCCATGTTCGAAACACGTGTAAAAAAAACCTCTGTGCACAGCTGCTATGGTGGTTTACTGTACTCTACATTTGCGGCTTTATAGCATACACTGCCATTCTGTAGTGCCATCTCCTTCCACTGCTATTGTATTCCGTTCCGTAGTTTTCATCAGTGGAGCACTGGACGCTCGGCGTTTAAGCTGTGTATTGCATGCCATTGATTCAGTTGTCTCTCACTGTATTTCATAACGTGACTAAGGACACCTGTATGATGTGACCTGAGCAACAACGTGGGAGGACACATCTGTATCTCAATGGTCCAGTGCTGCTTTTGTGTATACTACTGCTACTTACCATAAAGGTTTTCATTGCCATTGATGCCTTTATCCTTATTTGTCTCCTAGGTACAGTACATCTTGCCTTATAGATATTCTGAAAAGCACAGTGTTCACTGATGTCTTATACGCTCCATCCCTTTAACCTTTTCTCCACATAGATGGGGGCTCAGTATGGTCCTGTGTACACAATTTACTTTGGACAGCGACCAGTGATTGTCCTCAATGGCTACATGGCAGTGAAAGAGGCCCTCATTGATCAAGGGGAGGAGTTCAGTGGCAGAGGGAGAATGGCATCGGTGGACAAAATCTTTAAAGGATTTGGTGGGAAATTTATCTATACCTTATTGCATTATAATGGTATTTAAGAGAGTTACATTTGTTGTTATTTGTGAGTATAAACAAAATCAGGGGAAGGCTAACACGGAGAGCAATTTCATCTTCGGTTGCTCTTATTTTTGTGACTTTGGTTAGTGCTATTCGTCATCACTTAATTTACACAAAAGCATAAGAAAATTAACACTTTAACATACTTTTGTATAAATTAAGAGTCAGGGCCATTCATCAAGTTCAGAAAAAGTATTTTTTTCAGAACATGATGGTGTTACTGTATGCAATCCTAAAATGGCGTTCAGCCCTCAATAATCTTCACAGGCTGCTGTTTTCATGGCAGCCTGTGAAGATTTACAAGGCAGCCACTGCAGCCAGCAGTGGGATATATTCAAACCCTCCTTGCTACGCTTAACTCTGGGAGCTGAGAGCTCTGAGGCACCGCAGGACTGTGTGTGTCACTCACATGGCTGCACCGCTCCGGGAAGAGAGAAGACAAGTGAAGACAGGTGAGTAAAAAAGTGCAGAGGGGAGAAGGAGGGAATGGAGGGTATCAGGAACTGACTGCAAACTGGGGAAAGCTAAGGGACAAGGGGGGTGGAGCGGGGGCGAGGACAGAGCCAACATCGGGGAAAGCTAAGGGACACAGCAGTGGGAGGAGAGAAGACACGGGGTGGACGGCTGGCAGAGCAGACACCGGGGTGGGGCACACAGCAGCAGGGGGAGAGATGACACGGATGAGGAGCCACACAGCAGTGGAGGCCACAGACATCGGCGACTGCGGAGTGGGGAGGGGCGCCCCTGTCATTTACCATCCAGCCCATAAATCATACATGGGGATAAGCGGTATCATCACACATAATGTGAGCTGATGTCGCTTCGGCGGTTAATACAACTACCCCAATATTACTAGCCAAATCATCAGACTTATTTTGCTGGTTTTAAAATTAAAATTGTTACTTTCAGATCTGAAAAGCGTCATCTTTTCGGCTGTTCGTCTCTCAAGTGTTTTGGATAGCTAATAAGATAATTCCAAATTAGCGCTAATTTGGCAAAGAGAACCGAACCGCTCATCTCTATTTTAAATATGTACTTCCTGCCCTCATTACATGGCCTTATGTGTAGCAAGCTGACTACATGACACTGTAAAACAGATACATACATGCAGTGCACAGAACCTGATAGCAATCAACACAGCCAATAAAAGTAGATTTGCTGCTATCAATTCACAAATGATTCATCCCCATATTATTATCTCTGATTTAGGTCATTTGGGAGAAAATGTATCAAATCAAATGCGGGGAAGTGGACAAGTTGAGAAGTTACCAATAGCAACCTATCAGGTCTATCTAGCATTTATCAAGTACAATCTATAAAATGATAGATACAGATGTGTTCTCATGCACTATTGCTGCAGTCGCACCAAACAGCCCTTCTCGAATGTGCATCTTAGTAGCACAAATGAAACAATCGGATGAGACAAAACCACTAAATGAGATTGCACAGCTTGATTTGGTATGCAACAATTGTATATCTATGTGCAAATGGATCTGAATCTGTATACAAAGATCTACAGTGCAGCAGTTGTAGCTTTTTTCACACCAAGTTCCATCTAGAACTTTGTACCTTTTAAAACTTATTCCTGTGCGGTTAAAGTCCCAGCATCTCTGGTACAGACTGAGTGGTGTTTCACTGCATCTGCGGTGCGAATAGGACACAAAATTGAAAACAAATCTCTATGCTATACTCCCTGGTGCAGCTCAGTCATGCCAGGTGTCTCATGCTAGATGGAGTATTGAGGTTTAGTGCATGAGGACACATTTTGTCTACCTGTCCACTTCTCCACTCTTTAAAATATTTGATACATTCCCCAACCTCATACCTGGAAGCCAAAAAAGTGAATCAAAATCACAACTGAAGCAACTTCATCCATTCAAAATCTTCCACTCCATTGGCATTATCTGCCTTATGGACTCATAGGGGTAAATGTACTAAGAATCGTGTTGGTCCCGATTTGGATACCTGTAAAAAAAAACAATACTCACCTATCTCTTGGCATAGATTCTGTCCTCTTCTCCAGTAGGATCCAATGGGTCTTGTCAAAACAAAAAATGGAGTGACCCATACCAGCTCGGACAAGCATAGGTATATGTATTATCACATATACCTATACTGTAGACTGACAGGCATGTGGGTCGCAGCCAATCAATGGCTGGTACATGTAAAGTGGCCTCTGATTTTCTGGCGGTCTGTGAGAAATTCAGAAGACTCGCGTCACGTCTGTCAATCTGCATAGTACAAGTATATGTGATAACACATATACCTACTGCATGCTTGTCCGAGCTGGTACGGTTCACTCTTTTTTTTGTTTCGACAAGACCCATTGGATCCTACTGGAGAAGAGATCATAATCTATGCCAGGAGGTAGGTGAGTATTGTTTTTTTTACAGGTATCCCATTGGATTTCTACTTGGAGAAGGGGACGTGAACATCTGGGAGAAGGTAAGTATGTGCGAGTGTGTTAGGTATGTATTAACATTTTAAAATCTACAGTGTGTGTGTCTTGTGGTTTTTTAATTATTTTTTTTACAGTGGGGGTTCAGGTGCCAGCTGCCTGCTGGCCCTTGTAGTTCCACACGTGCCAAAGGGCAGGCATGCTGGCACCTATAGTTCCACTGTAAAAAACAATAGTCTCATTCTATTTTCAACACTATTACCCCTGCACCCACTGCCCAGGGGTTGCAGGGAAGAGCCCCAGACATCAGCTTAAGCCTGGGGTTCTCGGGAGAAGATGGAAACCTTTATTGGATGGTCCCCACCTCCCTTGAGATCCCCACTTCGGCTGACTAGTTTGGGGTGATAATGCTTGGCCAAGGTGACCCAGTGAAAGGGTCCAATGCTGGAAATAGGGAGAACCCTACGCATGTTTTCCCCCTATTTTTGGAACCAGGACTGGCTTAGCAGCCCAGTGCTGGTTCTTAAAATAGAGGGGAACCCTACTCGTTTTTTTCCCCATATTTTATGACCCAGTCAAGGCCCTGGGTATAATTATGCTTAATTTTTTTCTTTACATTTAAATATTTCATACACAATAACAAAGCAGAAATATACACAGATCACACTGATCTGTTTATGTTTTCTGCTAGACATACTGCTCAGGAGGGCGTCTATTGGAAACTTCAATTTGGACACGAATTTGCTAGTTTTACACCCATGATTATAATCATGATTTTTGGTATATTCCTGTGTTGTATTCCTGTCTAGGGAAAGTACTGCCATGTTGAGATGATGGTGTATTAATTTCTATTTGTCTGTTCAGGCGCATTTTAACTGTGAATTCGGCCGTGATTAACTCTAAAAATACAAGAATTCATGTGTTTGAAAAAATAACTCAACACTCCCATACAGCCACATTCGGACCAACACAATTCTTAGTAAATTTACCCCATAATGTCATGTTGTACATGGCAGAAAGCAATATTGTGACTTTTAGCAATAATAAAGTGCTTTCTATGCAACCTGTACAGAATTATTTTTCTGTGTGTAGCCCATTCAAACAGGATTAATTTTACAATATCCAAAACAGTTCACTTGCTCATGTGTCACTACAATAAAATTATAAATAAATAAAATTGAAAAGTATATTGTACAAGATTTATAGTATTTCATGAATTGTTATATATTGTTCCATGCTTCGTCTTACAGGAGTTGTGTTTAGCAATGGGGAGCGTTGGAAGCAACTTCGTCGCTTCTCACTTACCGCGCTGAGGAATTTCGGCATGGGAAAGAGAAGCATCGAGGAAAGGATCCAGGAAGAAGCACATTGCTTAGTGGAGGAGCTCAGAAGCTACAAACGTATGTGTTCCCATGTGCTAACATTTATAAAGACTCTATAAATCCACTTAAAACAGCCTCTACAGGTTACAATACGGTGAAATGTTTTCCTCCAGTAGCTTGTCAACCTAAGAGTACCGAATATACAATAATTTGAAGTGCTCTTAAGGATACTGGCATTAGTATACAGTAGTAAATTTGGCTGCCAAGGCCATCCGCCTTTGTAACTGCTTTGCATTTGTCTCAGAATCACACCCAAAATGGCTGATTCCACAAATATGTTATTCTCCATGCTTTTCATTTGTAAAGATCAAACATAGACACATTACAATAAAATAGTTAGGTAATTCTGTAACATAAAAATAAACAAAAATAAACAGTTACAGACAGTAAGAGGTATATTTACTAAAGTGCGGATTTTTAGAAGTGGAGTTGTTGCCCATAGCAAACAATCAGATTTTACTTATAGTGTATCTAGCGGACCGGTATGATTGTGGCAAATCCCGACAGTGGCAGCCCCGACATGGGTGAAAATCCCGAACGGTGATTAAGGTAAGTATTGCTAATCTTCCCCCCCCTAACCCTAACCCTCCCTTAAGGGTGCCCAACCCTAGTCCCCCCTCTAAGTGCCTAAATCTACCCCCCCTTCCCCTAGCCTAAACCTAACCCTCCCGTGGGGGTGCCTAACCCTAAGTCGTCCCCCCCGGGAGCCCCAAACCTAACCCTCCCGCGGCTGTCCGCGCCCGGCTTACCTTCGATCGGGATGCCAGGCGTTGGGCTCCCGGCGTAGGTAAAATGACAGGTGTCAGGATTTTGATGCCTGTCATTTAACCCTTGCTGGGATTAGACAGT